>JAAIIK010000101.1:4673323-4706111 GCA_014706435.1 Silurus glanis | reverse complement strand
TATATATATATATATATATATATATATATATATATATATTTCACATTGAAGTGGGGCAGCTTTCCACTTGATTTTTATTCTCTAGTAGCCTATTATATGTAAATCTTTGACTGGTTAACTTGACCGTAAAATCCTCAGTTCATATGAATCCAGGTTTGTGTACACATAAATTCTTTGGAATTTGAAAATCTTACACAGTGGAGTTCAGTTAAAGGCACAGTGGTTGCAAAATATTCCACATAGTATCATTAGGCCAAAAACAAGACAGGAAAGTGTCAAACAGGAAGGAAGCCAGACACTCCAGCCCAAATTGGCATAAAGAGGTTATTATTATGAGATTTACAGAGTTCTCCAGAGCAGCACACAGTCCTCCCCAAGTGCTAACTGTATAAAACGTGTACTTTTTTTTAAGAGCCTCTTATTTGTTTGAAATCATTTGTATGCTGCTGTTAGCGTGCTGATATTGTAAAACATGACACTGACAGGAATTAAAATCCGATCCAAGTCAGAAAGGATTTCCATTACTGTAGCTCGAGTGTCAGGGTTTTCCCTTGTAAAATTCAAAGATCTGTTAGCAATTAACAACCATATTTTATACAGTGCATCCAGAAAGTAGGTGTGTGCCTTTCAAAATCATGTCCAATAAACTGAATTTTCCACAGGTGAACTCTAATCAAGTTGTAGACACACAAGTATGATCAGTGGAAACAGGAGGCACCTTTTGATTGTCATGGCAAAAGCTGTGAATACTTATGTGATGTGTACATACTTATGTGTACATGTGATTTATTTTTATTTATTTAATACATTTGCAAAGATTTTAAACAAACATCTTTCATGTTGTCATTATGGGGTATTGTTTGTAGAATTTCGAGGGAACTAATGAAATGAATCCATTTTGGAATATTGCTGTAACATAAAATGCGGAACAAAGAAAAAGCGCTGTGAGTTAGGGTGTTGTGTTTGTGTATATATTTTATGTTTTTTATCCAAGCTATGCAGTATCATTTCCCTTTCCGGAAAGGTTATTTTGCCTGAAAAATCTTTCCTCTTCTCCCCTCTCCTCCCTCCTATTCCTTCCGTCTATTGCTACAATGTTGCTTATATTATTAACCCTCTGATGTGTAAAAAGTCACCAAATCTGCAACATTTAGCTAATCACAAATGATTTATATTTTATGCAAGTTGCAGTTTTCTAATTCAAGAAACATTCCCAACCTACAACGCAGACAGGAATTACAGTGGTGTTATGTCTATTTATAAGAAATATGGCTATTAATATATGAATTATGAATAAATTCAATCTTATTACAAGAATTTATTGTCCTAAATCATCCAGCTGCAGTCTGACAGGGCAAAACATCGTTAAGTGGTATTAATTATTATGCTGTGCATTTATTTTTCTCTTTACTTGACCACTTTTTAATGATCAGAAACGAAGCCATCTGTGCTGGTGCAGTGTTAAATTGCATTTAAGACTTTTCTGCATTGAAAGGTGAATTTACCAAGCTACTAATAAAACTGCCTGAATTCATTTGTCCAACAGTGGCAAATACTAAATTCAAATCGGAAATTTGATGCACTGTTACACATTGCACATTCAACGATTAGTATCTTTTTTTGCCATGTAGAGACAAGGAAGCTATTTCATGTGAGACAAGACAGACATGTAATGCATGTCTAATACAACAATACTTTAAATACTGTAAATGGAAAGGTAATTCTATTATATTGCAATGCCACAAAGTAAATTTTACCATTATCTATCTTGTTGCTCCACCGCAAGGAGACATGTGCAGGGATAATAAGGCAAATCTCCCAGCTATCAAGTCACAGCTGTTTTTGCATTTGTTTGTTGATTTGGTTGTATATAGCCACCTGAAACTCCATGGCTGCGCTGTAATACATCTATAGTCCGGTTTACTTGAATAAGATACTGACTTAGGGGATTTTACTCCCCTAATATGCAGTTGGTCTTCATGACACTTGTATGGTGGATCATTTACCAAAAGGCATGTTTAATGAAGTAGCTAGTAAATGTTCAACATGTTTATGTTTAACATGCCATCACTGCTATGCCTAATACACTTGTATCAACACCTTATTCAATTAAATGCCGCTGCCATGTAAGTGTTTTCAAGGGGGCTTTAGAAAATGTTAGGTATAATTAATAGGTAAATATATAGGGAAAAGCAGAATAAAATAGCATGCAACACAAGTTTCAAGCAGAATCTCACAATGAAATAATGTTTTTTTTTTTATGGCTGTATGACAACAAGTGGGTTAATGAACTAGAAGACTTTGTCACAGCATCCAGGACGTTGGAAAGTGCGACCTCTACTGGAATGATGAATTATTGTGGACTGGTGTTATCTTTGATTAGCGTTTTCTGTAGGAAATGAGAGGCTGCATGAGCCTAATTAGCTAATCGACCTTGCTCATTGTAATCTGTGGAACAGACAATTAAGCCCGTTTGATAATAGTCTTAACAGTGAAAGCATAGCAATACAGAACTCACTCAATTGAACTCACAACCTTTTGAAAAATACGCTAACCTTAACCCTAACCATGGATATTTACCGTTCAAACTTAACCACTGAACCAAAACTACCTCACAGCCACTTTTTTATTGACTGGTCAGGTGCTTCCTGCTTTAGGTATTTATGCAACTAAGGTGGAATAGGGTCAGTCTCATTAACAAAGTTAGTCTTGGGTGGAAAATGTGGATTCGCGCATGCTTATTGTTAAGCATGCCATGCAATGACTCTCTTAGCCTTAACCTGTCATCCAGTGAGTGTAGCAGTAGAAAACAAGATCTTTCTCTCCATCTCAAGGTCACAAGGGGGCATTGTGGTCTGTTTGTTGAATCTTATGGAATAGAAGTAATCAGTTATAGTGAAAAAAGTAATATAACATTGGGAAAGGCCTGTCATAATCACTAACTCTTAGTTAAATATGACATTGATAAAGAGGACCTTGTGTAACCCATCAAACCCTTCTTAGATCCTGGCTATTAGCAAGGCACAAGCATGATTTCCCTGTAAAACTCCCATAGGCTTATCTTTGGTTGGAGTCTTAATAATGTAGTTGACCACACCTATACTCCTACGCACATATTTAGTTGCCATGAGGAAAGTTATTTTTAGGCCCACATGTAGAGATTCCCAGCACTGTAAGAAAGCTTGATTGCTAATATAAACGGACCATAACATGGAGACGTCTAGGGACCAACAAAAACGCTTCAGGACTCCCTCAGCTCCAGATGTTTGGCCCACCTTACACCAGAAGGAGCTAATCACCTTTGGGACCCCTGTGGCACCAGACAGCCCTAAGCTTGTAAGATCACATAATAATAAAGTTGTCCACCACACCTATGCCTATGTGCACATAAATTAGTTTTCATGAGGGTAATTGTGATTATGGCCAAATTCTCAGCACAGCAAGAAAGCCACTGACCCTTGTGCAGCCCTAATTGCTAAAAAACAAAAAAACAAACAGAACATGGAGACATCTGAGGAATGGCTTCCGGACCACTCTTAGCTTCATTTGTTTTGCCTTAAACTAGAGAGAACTAACCACCTTTGGGAAACCTGTGGCACCAGCCAGCCTGAAATAAGCATATCTGGTGATTATCACTCTCCAGTGAGAAACATACTGTACCACTCCTGGCTCCTTATCTTAAAAACATCCTGCTCGCTTCCAGCGAGCTAATCATCTGAATTCCTCTACAGAGACATGGACACATTTCTGTCTGTTTCTAGGTCAAGTTTCATTAGCATGACTCTTCTAGCCAATGTCTGCAGTTCCAGCAAGCCTAAGGATTACTGATGCTGCTCTTGTCATCAGTCCAAGAATTCTCCACAGAAGCTGATCTGCAGGTTGCGGCCTGGCTGAACCCCACCAGCAATTGTGATGATATTCACCACACACTAGCATGATTGACTTGTTCTAGATGTCCTGCTCCTTGCTGGGAGCACTCAGTCAGGATGCAGGTTAATTAGCTTCCTTACAGAGGGGTCAAAATCTGTAGATTGAGAAAACCGCTCCAGTGCTAGTGGCAGAATAGCAAATATAATGCGATGTGTGCTACATGCTCTGTTCTACTTTTTCATAAGGGAGTCTGGGAAAAGAATCTGTATTCAGTATACGTTACATAGCACTTTGTCTGGCAAAAGTAACAGTGATGCAATATAAGCATCAGCAGCACAGATATATCCAAGGCTCGCCTGCTTTTCATGTGATCCGATGTGCCAAATGGAACACAGTCATGGCTTAGCTTAGGGCCTGCTCATTATACTGCACAACCCCCTGAAAATAAAGACTTGTTAATAGAATTAGTGGGTATCCCAGATGTGAATAGAAGAATCAGCACTAAACAGTGTGTGGTATGATTATGGAGAATGCTTAAAAAAATCAGAATAAGAACAAACTCAGTGATGTACATGATAAATAATATGTATAACATGAGGTTGCCAGTACCAAATAAAGTATCCTTCAAAAATTGTAAAGGTGTGTGCCCAAAATCAAAAGATATAGGTAAAATGACAGTCAGTAGTGTTTTAACACAAATGTAGAATGAAAAGCGCCATAATGTACATGTAGACAGTAGGACACAGATCAGAAAGAAACAATCACTGACTGATGTATATGTTGTGTGATGTACAGTAGCTCTTTGTTGTTTTATGTAGCGCCAGAGTTCTGGAGAAACATTGTCTCAGTTCACTGTGTACTGCCTCAGCTATGTATGGTTGAAATGACAATAAAAGCTTCTTGACTTGACTTGACAGTTGTATTTAATAAGGATGTAAATACAGCACAATATTTCTATATGTACCTGAAACCCAAAGGTGGCAACCCTTAAGTAGAGCCTCAAAGTTTCAAGATCCAAGATTAAATCCTTTGGTTACTCTGGATATTTAATTTTTCTTATTGATGTCAATGTGGGTTTCCTCTGGTTCCTAACCATACCAGCCACTAGATGTCTCTCACGCTCTTGAGTATGCCCCATTCCTTCATTAGATGTTTAGATCTTCCAACATCTTTGGGTTTTGAGTACTGCAAACAGATGGGGTCAAGGCAAAAGGGAACAAAATAAAATATGCTCGGGAAACACTAGTGATACAATGATGTGAACCCTTTTTCATAACACATGATTGAATCCTATTAATTAAAGTATGATAGTCATACAAGTGATATGCAGTAGGAATGACAGATTGGATTAAGGTGGAGGTTGGACTGCATCAAGGACTGTTTGCAGTGGTGATGGACAGGTTGATGAACGAGGTCAGACGGGAGTCTCCGTGGACTATGATGTTTGCGGATGATATTGTTATAGTGAGAGTAGGGAGCAAGTGGAGAAGAGCCTGGAGAGGTGGAGGTATGCGCTGGAGAGAAGGGGAATGAAAGTCAGTAGGAGTAAGACAGAGTACATGTGTGTGAATGAGGGAGGGAGGGCAGTGGAGTGGTGCAGTTGCAGAGTGAAGAAGTGGAGAATGTGGAGGAGTTCAGGTACCTGGGGTCAACAGTGCAAAGTAATGGAGAGTGTGTTAGGGAAGTAAAGAAAAGAGTGCAGGCAGGGTGGAGTGGGTAGAAAGAGAATATGTGAGAGTGAAAGGGAAAGTTTATAGGACTGTGGTGAGACCTGGGATGTTGTATGGGTTAGAGACAGTGGCATTGACTAAAAGACAGGAGGTGGAGCTGGAGGTAGCAGAGCTGAAGATGCTGAGATTTTCATTGGGAGTGACGATGATGGACAGGATTAGAAATAAGTTTATTAGAGGGACAGCTCATGCAAGTAAGAGAGGGTCATTTGAGATGGTTTGAGATGGTTTGGAGGAGGGACATGGGGTATATCGGTAGGAGAATGCTAAGGATGCCACAAGGAAGGCCAAGGAGGAGGTTTATGGATGTGGTGAGTAAAGACATGCAGGTAGTTGGTTTGAAAGAGGCAGATGTAAAGGACAGAGTAGTATGGAGACGGATGATCTGCTGTGCCGACCCCTAACGGAAGCAACCGAAAGAAGAAGAAGAGGAAGTCTATAGTTATATTCACAGTTCCTGGCACATCACAATGTTTGTTTATCATGCCATTAGAATAATAATAAAATAAATAAATACTTAAACAGTATATTCTGCATTTTTCTAGACAACCACCTATAATTTGTATGACTTCATAATAAAATGAGTTGCACTTAGCCTCAAATAGTGAATAAAAATTTACAAATGGGATGTTTAGGACTATGTGTAATTGTGTTCACAAGCACTTTAATTTAACTGGACTTAACTTCATTAACTACAATAACTCCATTACTGGAATTTTCCAGAATTCATTATGTTGTGTATTGCCCTCTAGTGGTCCAACGATCAACTGCATGTTACTTGAATTCTGGTTACTTCTCTCTGAGCTGACATACATCATCAGAGGGATTCTTGCACATAACGTTATAAATATATCAACCACAAGTAAACTTTAAGTTTGCAGGGCAATAATACATTGGGAAAAAAAAGGAAAATATATGAACATATCTTTGAAGATTTGTAATCATTTTAGCCTAAACGTTGACATAAAAACAAGTATACTTTTCTTTTCTATCTTACTCTGATTATTTTTTCTTTCTTTCTTTCACAATTGTTTAATGAATGTGGTGAAGTATTCCATATATAATACACAGATTCCAATCTATTTTCCACTATGCTCCATTACCGTTTCATTGTTTATGAAATATTTCACAATTAAGTCATTATAGATTTTATAGAAATGGCATGGCATTTTAAATCCCCTGTAGATTTACACTAAAAGTTTCTTTAATCAAATGTTACATTTGATAGCAGGAATACAATAAAATCACTGCTTTTCCTATTATAACCAGCCTGACTTAATTAACTAATTATTGACTGGGTTTATTAGGATTGTTAGGCAGGGAAAATCACTCCAGACATACAGGACCACAGATAAAACTTCAATTAATAAAGTTTTTGTTGTATATAGCTAGGACTTGCATTTTTTTTTACTTATTGAGTGTCATCAGACATTCATAGAATGATAACTGTAAAAACCCATCATCATGGTTAAATTGTAAAAAAAAAATAAAAAAGAAACTGAACACTGTATGGTGTATTGTAGACTAAATGGTTATTAGTTGCACTACATAGATTCATAAAAGGCGATTTCACCATCGCAGTATGCCATTATAAGCTCATATATCAAGCCTTTTTGTATTTTGTGTCTCTGCACTGTCAATGGTAATCTAAAGACCCTCCAATAGACTTGCAAATCACCCTTCCCTTCTGTTGCGGCATTAGCATACAGATGTTGTTAAAAAGAGAAAGTTGCCTCACAAAAGAGCCTTGCAGGGAGAAGTGGCCCTAGATTTTATTTACGGTCTCCGACCCCCGTGACCAGAAAGAAAGGCAGGAACGATTGTCTTTGGACGAGTGACAGTGGGATGTTTCGAAGTCTGCTGTGCACAAAGAGTCGCAACAAAGAATCAGACTACACACAAAAGCCCTCAGCTGTTTATTCATCTTTGAAGTTTGCATGTTTGTGTGTCCAGCTGTCGATGGTTTTTTACTTACTGCCGTAGAATCAAATGTGAGAAAACCATTTAGAAGTGTTTTGTTTGCGTCGGTGTTAGAAATGGGTGTAAAATAAGTATGAACCAAAATGACATTGAATGTAAAGTTTCTGAAAGTTTATTTCAAAACAATCGACAATATATTATAAAGTGGGGATCACAACCCAAAGGAATGTAAACAGTCAATTTAAATTATATATGAAACAATACAATACACAATCATACACATTATACTGTTTTTTCTTGCACTGAAAAAAAGAACAAATAAATAAGTTTAAGTTAACAAAAGGCAACAGTTTACAAAGGCAACTAAGAGAGAAATTTGCAGGGTCTTTAAAACTTTTTCCAAAAAGGACCTTAATACATTGTAAGCTTTAAATCAAGAAGTCAGAAAATGCACTCTTTCCTACATGTATACATTGCATCCTACAAGAACTTAGCATCTTTTGTCTCTATAATACAGATTGACAGTGCAAGAGACTAAGATAGTGAAGCACTTTTTTTTTCCTGATACATTGTCACACTGCACACACACAAACATACACTCATGCACACTCACAATTGTTTGTAATGATTGAGCCCAAATAATGATCTCAGTAAGCATACATCAGCACAAAAGAAAGTGGTGGAGTTTTGTCACTTATGATCCTGAGATTTCTACATTCAGAGTCCATACTGCTGGCCTCACTTAAAGCTGAGAAATCGCTCAAACGAAGCAAGAGACGTGTTTACTGTGTAAAAATGCATAAAAAAATCGTATCAAAAAGCAACCACAGTAGAATAAAAATGGGCAATAAATAAAATCTTAGACAAGAAACTAATTCAAGCTACTATGTCAAACTATCAGTTTATAAAATGCCTTCACTAAAGGCTACACTTTGTTTACAGTACATGTCTGGGTTCAAGGTTAGGGGTCAGCCTACATCTAAATAGAGACTAAAGTTGATCAGCTTTGGTTAAAGCCACAGATGGTTGCATGTAGTGGGACATGCTTATCTGTACTATTGCTTAATTCTTTACAACTTTGCAAATACAGAAAATGTTCTCAGAACTTTTCCATGCATCTGGGAGACTAAAAAAAAGTGTATGAAATACCCAGTACAGTTTTAACTGGTATACAACAGTATACATTGGCACACAGCAAAAAAAAAAGCCAGTGTTCAATTAACACCAATAGTGTTAGGATCAGATTAGGTCACGTGGTCGCAATTTTTCCCATCTAATTATCAGAGTTATAGGTGTTAATTGGAAACTATGGAATTTTCTGTCAACTTTTGATGAATCTGATAAAGAAGTAACAAAGGAAATCTATAACAAAGCTAATATGCAATATGCACAGATTGTTCATTAATCGTCTGAGACAGACAGGCGACTGAAGATGGGAAGTCGCCTGCATGCATCTGCACTAGGCGAGTCGCAGCCGCTCATGCTCCCGGAGCTCGAGTAGCCGTCGTGGTCGGAGAGCGAGTCCGCGGACGCGCTGCGCTGCAGAGCCGCGATCCGGTCACTGAGCGTAATATTGGTCGTGAACCCGAAATCGGGCTTCAGGTCTCCGTGCTCGTGGAGCAGCGGTGGAGAGGGGAGATCTGGGCTGCACGCAAACGAAGCTGATGGTGGAGGTGACACGGATGCCGCTCTGGTGAACGCGAGGGGGTCCGGCAAGGCCTGGAAGGCGGCCACAGTGGCTCGAGAGGAAAAGCCGGCGAAGCTGACGCTCTGGCGCAACAGGCGCGGCCGCTCCCGTGGGGCGCCCACGACCTGACGCTGTTGCTGAAGCTCGTCGGCATTGTGGATGAAGTGACAGCGCGCGCCATACGGACAGAAGCCCACGGTGTGGAAGGTGCGACACGGCTCGGTTTTGTACTTGGGGTGCCTACTGAGGCCGCGCAGCTCCTCTGCGCCGTGCGCAAACTGGCACTTAGCGCCGTACTTGCACGCTCCGCTCTCCTCGTACGTGCGGCAAAGCTCGGTCTTGTAGCGCGCGGAAACCACGGGCACAGGCGTCGCTCGTGGGGACGGCGGCGAGATGCTCAGGCCCGGTGGCGAGATGCTCAGCCCCGGGGGCGAGATGCTCAACCCCGGGGGCGGAGGTAGGGTGGACTCACCGCTCACGTGTCCTTCGATCATACTCACGGAGCGGTCAGCCCGAAACGGGATGCGCTGTAGGGCAGAGCGTGGAAGCTGCTCCCGGCTCCATGGCTGGTTAGTAATGCTTGTGAGGGACCAGAGGTCGTCTGTAGGATCTAGGACTCCTCCACCGATGTTGAATTTGGAGTTGGGAAGTGTGACAGGGCACAGGGAATGTCTGCGCTGGAAACCCACTGTGCGTCGCGACCCATCTTGCACTTCTAGACTCTGAAAAGTCTGTAGAACAGAAAAGTAGTTTATTATCTATTCAAAATACACTTTTTTTTTTTTTACTATAAATATACAATATATTAATCGTTAATAACATTTATGATAAATGTCAATCAATGCAATGAATGCAATTTCCATCCATTTTCCATCTTTTACACTAGGCAACTCCCACAATTCTATTTAAAATAATAGTTATTTTGCAAGGCAATGTGCTTAACTAGAACTGTGGGCACTAAATGACTCTCTACTTCAATTCTAACCACCTACAACAAGTAAAAGTTTTCCCAAGTGCTTGTTTCCCTTCAAAAGGGAATAAAAAGTTGTTGAATAAAAAGTCTATTAACTCATTTAAATCCAGCGACATTGTAAAACAGTTCCAACTGCATCTGAGCAAAAAAATTTAGTGAATTAAAGAATTCCCAGTTACTCACCTTGCAAAATTCCTCATCCAACTCCAGGAAAGGTGTAAGGAGGTTTGATGGCATTGCGAAGATGCCTTGAACAGTAGGCCTGAGAAACTGTAGCCAAGAAAATGTGAAGTTGGTTGACGATTGGGGTGTGAGGCACTCCTACGCTCTACCTCCCATCTGTTAGAATCCCCTTATATAAGCAGAAACTTTGGAACCCCACCCACATTTTGGCAAGATGGTATTTCACGCCCCTTTAAGTTTGACGAGGGATCCATTTACACTCTTCCCCCAGTCTATATCACATTAATCCCCAAGAGTTGAATCAGTCTTTGCCACATTCCAGTGATTTACCATAATCATCAATTTCAATTTGCATAGTATATGAGCCATTCTTTACCTGCCAACACCTGAGAATTATATGCACTTACACAAAGAATGCTTTAGATGGAAAGTTTTGTATTTCATCGTGAACAATGCTGTGTAGCACTTAACTACTCTAATTTTAATTCATTATAAAGCATTAAGTACTGTTAAAAGTTTCAACTGTAACCCAATTCACTACTTACATTGCAATTATAAGGCAGAGCTTTATATTTTTTTAATAAACAGCTAAAATGCTCAATATGAGTCTTTCTAACCTTGATTTTTATGTTTATGAATAAAACGGTTTTAATATGTTGTTCTTCTAAATAATCAGAAAGTATATTTTTCATTAGAATGCTATATATTTCTTTTTATTACCCTAGATTTTATTTTTATTTAGAGTTTTACATCCAAATAATACATATCCATGATCAGATCTTTGTGAATATCAAATGTAAATACTGTCTCAATTAAAATAAATATCCTTTCACATTTTAATGGACATATAAGGAATCATTGTATAATTTAACATGCCAGAGTAAATACAAATATTACCTAATATTAACCAATTCTGAAATTTAACTCTATTACATCTGATTATTTTTAATCGAAGAGGCAACCAACTGTTATAATTCTTTTTTTTAATCAGCTGTGTAGTTATTTAACATGGTTTAATTATATGTATTCAATCAGTCATCAGTGTTTGAACATTTCTTTCCTAGTCTCAGCTAAGATTCGTATTAATACAAAAACATGAGACGCACTGGTTCTTTTTTGTTTCGGTTTACTGAAACTGTTCTGTCTTTCCCTCTAGACATATATTTTTTCTTCCTCTATCATATCTTCCACTACTGGGCTTTCTACAGTACCTGATGGGGAATTCATCTGGTTAATCTCAGTCATATAGTCTAGTCATCTCAGAAATGGGTGTCTGTAAGCACCCTGGCTCTGCCCTGATAATGTAAACTGCAAAACATTTCATAACAACACAGTATGATGCACCATGAACCCCCTGACTGCACTTTATTATTCATTCCTAGTGCTGAAGTGTCACAGCATTGCTCCTGGTTTCAAGCTTCATGATGTTTCAGGGTGTTTTTTTGTGCTTCATGTTAATCAGCAGTTTCATCATAGACATGCTTGCAGGTCAGAACTGCAAATTTGATATCAGATTGTCCCAAAACACATTTCAGACGTTATAGTTTTTAGTTTGATCAACATTGCTTGAACGAATGCTCCGATCTAGAAAACATTGTTACTTTCCATACATGTCAGCTTACAATCAAATGTAAATACATTTTCATCATTACTGCCACTCTTTTGCTCTTCCATTGTTTTTCCAGAGGATGTGAGCTCTCTCAGCACTATCCCCAGGGGAAAATACACTGTAAATGTTAGCATAAGAAGCTCTAGTCAATAAGAAACAGTGTCCTCTCCACACAATAAAGCCTTATCTCAGAGAGTTGTGTCAACACCTCTTCAAGTTCAGTTATTGAAGGGATCAGGCAGTCTACTATCCAAGGGAACACTTGTTGACTTCTTGCAGATAAAACACAGGGATGTTTAATTTGCAAGCAACTGAATCTGGGGGTTGTATTTGTTTGTGGCACAGTGTCTGCACAGGAGATTAAAATCCATTTGAATGCCACAAAACAAAAACAAGCAACTGCCATTGTCTTTGTCACAAACAGTGATAGTGGCTTGATGGCCATTTAAAGCTCTACTGACTTTTAAAAAGTGTGTCTTTGCTAGCTGCTTGTTCAATTCCCTGCTTTTCAAATTAAATCCTCAAACTGGGAGTTTTTCTGGTGGGAATTTGGTTGCGGGTGTTTGCTGTCTGGAGGGTTAAATAAAAACCCTTGAAATACAGTGTTAAAAAATATAGAAGAGATTGCACAAGAACAGCTTCTTGAGAGAAAAAAGAAAGACACTGGGATGTCCTGGCTTCGAAAAAAAGACAATTATGAGACACAAAGCCCTCCTGGAGGTCTTCTCTGGCTGGAGCGACTTGAAGAGATCCACAGTGCTCTCTTGCTCAACAATAGCATTATGCGGATGCTGTTTTGCTCTCTGGCCATGTCATAGCTTACCAAGTGTGAGACACACTGGAGCTCCTGAGTCACAGGGTCCAGGCCCTGAATCTTTAATGAGGCAGAGGAGGATTGAGGAGAATTGTTAATGATTAGCCAGGCAGTGGGAGCACACTGAGCTAATAAAAGCGAGAAAAGCAAATAGATGCTTCATAGAAGTTAGCATGATTAGTTAGTGTTCTATCTACAATATGTTACGAACAATTCCAGTGATCCACTAAATTCATGTATTTGATTTAGAAATTCTTAATTCTGAATTAATTAACTCTAGCTAGAAACACCATTTTAAATGACATAATAGAGACTTTGTCAGGATGGATTCTTTTTGATGGGCAACAATGTGGACTGTTTTGTCTGTTATTAGCATTCGATCCAAGTTGACGTTGTTTTGAGTCTTGTTTGTTTATACTAGCTTTGTTTTGAGTTAATTGAGGTTTGGCTTTGAACACATTCAAATAAAGGGACTAGTCAAATAATCTAGAACAAAATGATAGATGTAATGGTGGGTGTTCGTCTAACAAAAAGCTTTAAAATGTGTATTATATTAAGTTTGAGTCCCGAATAAAAAATTTATGCAGCTGTGGTTAGGAGATGGAAGCTGAAACTCGGTTTTAGCTGCCCGACGTTGTTTGGTGACAGTTTTTTTTTTCATGAGACAGGAAGGAATGTGACTGTTACCCTGTCGTTTATGGGTCTTTTACATAACCCAGAAAAAAAGGTTATCAGTGCAAACACTGGAGCCGTTTGAGAGCTTTAACTGTAAGTATGAGGCTTGGACCGCTGCTGAGTCTGATTGATGGCAGATAGAGTTGTTTTTCTGCTCGCCACCATTAGTTCCAAATGTTTCTGCCTAACAGTGTTAAACCTCAATGGTTCTTAAATGGGACTAGATAATGGCCCTCTTAGCATAAATGTTACATTTTTTGTTATTGTCATTTTTTGTAATGTTACATACATTTTGAATTGAATGTATAAATCAAAGATGTTGCAAAATAAAAAGTGAAGCAGTGTTATTTATTATTATTATTATTATTATTATTATTATTATTATTATTATTATTTTCAACATGACTGTTTGAAATTTAAAACTTGTAGGTTTAATGTTATGTTAATGTGCATTTTAAGAACATATGAGGTTTCTAATAACTCTAGGCTAGTAAAATCATAAAAAAATCAAGCTAATCATCTCATTTAATTCAACATAAACAAAATACCTTAATCCTAACAGAATGAGTGACATGTCCTGTCTACACCCCTTTCTTAAAGACTCCTCCCATGACACCTCCCACCCAGCATGTCACTTGTGCTTTATTGCCAGTTTGGCTCCTCCCCTTGTGGGAAATGGATCACCCTTCTTTGTGTCCCCCTTCACAAGAGTCCTTTTGTTGCAGGCCTCCATATGCCAGGCTGAAGAGTCAAAGAAGCCCTACGCTGCCGGCTCAGGCCATAAACACGTCTGGATGGAGGGAAAGGAAAGGGGGATGAGAAGTCCAGAGCACGGGGGTGGGGTATATTTCCTCATGGACGCACAGGACGTGGTTTCAGTGGCATGAATGGGTTTAGGGTCAGTAGATGGTCCAGAAGTGTAAACTCCACCCTGTGGCTCAATCAATATGAGGAGCAGAAGGCCTGCAGAGACACTGGCCTGTGTGTGTGTGTGTGTGTGTGTGTGTGTGTGTGTGTGTGTGTGTGTGCATATGTGTGTGCCCCCTCTGTTCTAGGGATAAGTTACAAAGGAGTTCCCACACTCACTCACACACTCACACACACTGACCAACAGCCTTATTTAACATAAACATGGGGCTACGGGATGAATGCACACTCCACAACACACATTTAGAAAACATGGCAAAGTGAAAACCCAAACTGCTCCGTTCACACTTGTACCCACTACTACTCAGTCAATTAGTGTGTTTATACACACAAAAATTCAATAATAACTGTTTAAGCAATTACCAGGTTATTCCAGTGATTATTTCGCAAATTGAAATAGATGTTGTATAAAGACCTGGATTTTAACCCAATAATCAGATTGTTAATATTATTATTAGTCCTAATATATCTGGAAAATGTAAAGTAACTAAAAATAACAGACATTAATATATATTATGCCAAATCTATAAAGGGTGGGCTACTAGTCTCACTTGCTCACCTCATATTTATATAATGTTCTTATTTTATACTATATAGTATGCATGTAGGTATTTATTTAACAACCATCCAGATGAACAGTATGGACGTGGTTTCAGTTGTGACACTTGATGTGAACTGAGTCATAAGTGAAGGTAAAAAAAAGAAACCGTTGTCACTTTTCAAATGACTTTCATGTAAATACAGATATGCAGGTTTTTTGTGCTCTTCAGCATGTGTACAGTAGGTAAAGCTCAACAGTACTTTAATTATGACTATGAGTTCAAATACATTACATCTGTCATTTATCGTCTCTCTCAAAACTACTTAACTACAAATAGAATTCACCTATAAAATGCAATAAATTAGACCCGGTACATTTATCCCTAATAACTAAGTGGCAGAAAACTTCCTTAAATTGGTATAAGGAAGAAACTTTGAGATGAACCTGGACTATAAAAGGAACTCAGCCTCATCTGGGAGACACAAAATGTCCAAAATAATAGTCTGATCATTGTCGAGGTTATAACCTGATTGACAAGAATAAAAATGATCATGGCAACTGAGGCTCCAAGGAATTTTAGCATATTTATGAATTTAATTTATTCATATTATTTACAGTCCAGATCCATCTTCATGGATCTTGAACACTTAAAAACACTACTGGGTGTGCTGTTACAAGAAAACAATCAATGAGTGATGACTGACAATGACTGATGAGCAAAGCAGAGTTAGCAGAGATAACATCTTCAAGTGGACTCTTTTGCTCTAATATTATATCATGCAGTATTGTCTCTCACTGTGTTAATGAACAACATGCACATAACATTTTATTGTATTGTATTGTAATTATTTTTTTTTATGGAAATTCAGCAACATTTTTAATAAAATGTTACCTGTTATCATATTGATCTATAAAAAAAGTCATGAAGACCTTTTACGTGTTGTAAAACCTACTGAATCACTGACAGAGAAATTCCTTCTGTAAATGTTAAATGAGCATTCCTTTCCAGACAAACTTATCCAGGTCAATGATTGCATGTTTTTTTCTTAGGCAAATAATGTTATTTTTTCAAGTTTTTAAGTTAAGTAACAACTACACATGCTGAAGCTGCCATATAGTTTACTGTGAAAAGATAATGTACTGGGATGAGCATATTAATGTGAACATGTGATTTGAATTACAGCTAATTGACTTCTGAGTAACACTATTTAACCAATCAGATTTGAGAACCAGTGGTTGATAATATATTAATATTAATAATGTATGCAGCAGTGGAGGTAGATTTTTTTCTTGCTCTAATTTACGAAGTGCGTAAAAATCCAACAAAAGCCCTATCATGTTTACAGTTCATTATTTATCCATGGAAAGCCACACTTAGTGATTTGCATTCTTATTGCTGGATTACTGTTTGATATATTTATATGTATAAATATTTTCCTGCTAATGAAGACTGCGAGACTAACGTCGGGCAAGCTGTGAACACATCGGGAGAAACTTGAGATCTAGAATAAGGATGCATTGGAATATACACATTAAAATATATCTTTAATTCCACTGCATCAACAAAACTCACATTACGCTAGATGAATCATCTATGTCTTATAAGCTTTATTTTGCCCCAATGGGAGTAAAAAGTCCTCTCTGTGTCAGCTCTTTTGGAATAGATCATTGCATATAAATAGTGCACAATACACCTATAGTCTCCAGGCTCTTGTAATGCACATATGTAATGTGAATGTGTGCATGTCATTGTGTGTAGCATTGCTAATCTTGATGGCTCTTCTTAGCACACATTTCCTGGGTTCTCTCAGTAGCTGGCCATTCACACACACTCAGATACAATTAGCACATTTCCATGTGTAAAGTCGCACCAATGGCCCTGAGTGCTGCTGTTGTTATGCTGCGTGGGTACTGTAGCTGGGAGGCCTCACATCCTTTCTAACTCTTCAAAAAGTGTGTGTTTTAGCAGGCGTTGGGCTAATGTTGTCATAACAGTGACGTGTAAACAGAGCGAGGAGTGATGAGTCATGGGTGGATTCTTTTGCAAGAATGCACCAAGGGTCATATTTGTGAAAGATATTTATATCTAATTTCATGCCTTTTTAGTCTTCACATCCATCTAGAACATATTGGAAATAATAAACCTCCAGGACATCTTCAGCCCAGAAGATACAAAAAAAACATCAAGCAATAAATATAAGCAACTGCAGACTTTCAACACCAAACACCTTAATTTTAGAATCGGAATAAAAATGAGAAATGGCACGACTGCTCACATCTCAGTGATGTGTGTAAACACATAGAATGAGTAAAACATAACTAATTATTACACAACACTGACACTGGAGACTCCTTCTAAAAATGCTAAATGAATATTCCCTCAAGGAATCTTCACAAAAAATCAATACATTTTTCTACTGAAAACATTCATTTTGTTTCAGCTATTAATTATGAGACTCCATTATATGAACCATCTGCCATAATGTTCAAATACATGCAAATTGGCTGTTACTAGAGAACTAATAAGATTCATGATAGCATGAATAGCATAGTGTATGTAACATGTCAAGAGAAGCACATTACACAACACACTAAACAAATATTACTAAATGCAGTTTGACTGTTCACAAGTAAAATTGCTCAAATACATATACAGTATGAAATACACAAAATAAAAATACTGAAATACAGATGATGCAATGACACAAAATGTAATGATCTGAGACAGAATAATACACATCAACAAAACTGCATGCACATAGAAGTGTGTTCTACTGGCTGATGTCTGCTGCTGGGGATTTGAATTTATGAGATATGATGGAGAAACAATGATTCATCATGTTTACATGCATACATGAGCCAGTCAGAAATAGGATTTCTTTCCAAACAAACATATGCACTCCATTTCTGAAGAAAAAAAAGTTCATACACACATACACACACATTCACAAATATGACCCTGCTCAATGCAACAGTTATGCTTAAAAAAAAAAAAAATAAATAAAAAATTATATGATTATATATATACAAACCCGATTCCAAATTGGGACACTGTACAAATTGTGAATAAAAACAGAATGCAATTATGTGGAAGTTTCAAATTTCAATATTTTATTCAGAATACAACATAGATGACATATCAGATTTTTCTCAACTGAGAAAATGTATCATTTTAAGGGAAAAATAAGTTGATTTTAAATTTCATGGCATCAACACATCTAAAAAAAGTTGGGACAAGGCCATGTTTACCACTGTGTGGCATCCCCTCTACTTTTTATAACAGTCTGCAAACGTCTGGAGACTGAGGAGACAAGTTGCTCAAGTTTAGGAATAGGAATGTTGTCCCATTCTTGTCTAATACAGGCTTCTAGTTGCTCAACTGTCTTAGGTCTTCTTTGTCGCATCTTCCTCTTTATGATGTGCCAAATGTTTTCTATGGGTGAAAGATCTGGACTGCAGGCTGGCAATTTCAGTATCCGGATCCTTCTTCTATGTAGCCATGATGTTGTAATTGATGCAGTATGTGGTCTGCCATTGTCATGTTGGAAATCGCAAGGTCTTCCCTGAAAGAGACGACGTCTGGATGGGAGCATATGTTGTTCTAGAACTTGGATATACCTTTCAGCATTGATAGTGCCTGTGCAAGCTGCCCATGCCACACACACTCATGCAACCCCATACCATCAGAGATGCAGGCTTCTGAACTGAGCGCTGATAACAACTTGGGTTGTCCTTATCCTCTTTAGTCCGGATGACATGGCGTCCCAGTTTTCCAAAAAGAACTTCAAATTTTGATTAGTCTGACCACAGAACAGTTTTCAACTTTGCCACAGTCTATTTTAAATGAGCCTTTAGACCCTATAGAGTTTTAGCCGGCAACAGTGAATGGCACGGTGGATTGTGTTCACCGACAATGTTTTCTGGAAGTATTCCGGAGCCCATGCTGTGATTTCCATTACAGTAGCATTACTGTATGTGATGCAGTGCCGTCTAAGGGCCGGAAGATCACGGGCATCCAGTATGGTTTAACGGCCTTGACCCTTACGCACAGAGATTGTTCCAGATTTTCTGAATCTTTGGATGATATTATGCACTGTAGATGATGATAACTTCAAACTCTTTGCAATTTTTCTCTGAGAAACTCCTTTCTGATATTGCTCCACTATTTTTCGCCGCAGCATTGGGGGAATTGGTGATCCTCTGCCCATCTTGACTTCTGAGAGACACTGCCACTCTGAGAGGCTCTTTTTATACAAAATCATGTTGCCAATTGACCTAATAAGTTGCTAATTGGTCTTCCAGCTGTTTCTTATATGTACATTTAACTTCTCTGGCCTCTTATTTCTACCTGTCCCCATTTTTTTGGAATGTGTAGCTCTTATGAAATCCAAAATGAGCCAATATTTGCCATGACATTTCAAAATGTCTCACTTTCAACATTTGATATGTTATCTATATTCTATTGTGAATAAAATAAATGTTTATGAGATTTGTAAATTATTGCATTCCTTTTTCATTCACAATTTGTACAGTGTCCCAACTTTTTTGGAATTGGGTTTGTGTGTATATATATATATATATATATATATATATATATATATATATATATATAACAGAATATGTAACCCTAAACATTCCTAGGAAAAAAAGCTCATATACACATATATATGGGTGTTACCAATCTTCTTATAGCCTTGGCCATCTTTGTGGAGAGCAATAATTCTAATTCTCAAATCCTCAGAGAGTCTTTACCATGAGGTGCCATGTTGAACATCCAGTGGTCAATATGAGAGAATTGTACTCAAAGCACCAACTTTTAACTGCTCTAATACAAAATACACAAATTTATATGGTCCTGTCAAGCAGACAAAAACATGAGCATGATGAATAGGACGCGTGGCTTCGCATAGTTAAGCGACATACAGCTGTTAGCACTTTTGTTGCCATTGTTGTATTTTGTCAATATGGCTGTATATTTAGTTATTTTCAGAGGACAGTAAATCTGTACTGCTATAAAACTGCACATTGACTACTCTAAAATATCTCCAAGTTTCATTTTTATAGTATTGTCTTTTGAGAAGATATATACATATGGCTTTTACAGGTCAAATTCTATTCTATCTATCTAAGACACCGAAATATTGGAGCCATTGGAATTTCTGTATATCTGTCCTTGTGAACGCTTATGCACTTTTGCATGGTTGTTAAGCTTGTTGAGAGTTTTTTTATCTAGAGAAAATAAAAAAAAGGAAAACAGATTAAAAGTAAAATTAAATCAGATGCCTGGAAAAAACAGAAAGAACAAGTGTTCTTTATAGGATTTCTGGGAGAAACTTCCTGGATTTTTTATGTGCTTCTTGCAGCAAAATCAGAGACTTATTATGTATTGTGTATGAATATAATTTTTTATTTTTTTCATAAGTGGAAGAAATGAAACGTTGCCAAAACAAGACCAGATTCTTTCCCAGAGAAAAGCAGTCCCACTGAGGAACAGGTGGTGGGCTTCTGTGATTTCTGTAAAGGAATTTTGGATACCGTAACATGTGTTGCGGCGGCACAGAAGGGCAAACACATTGGCCGCTGAGATGTGGATTTAGTAAGCTGTGCAGGTTTCACACAATGACACCCCCTCCTCTTTACCCCTGCCATTCTCTCAGCACATTATCCTTTCTTTTTCTTTTCACTCTTCTCCAGGCTTTAGCTCACTGATCCACAAAATCCTGAAATGGACTCTGGGGAGTCCTGGGTGGGTGGGGGTCAGGGTGTTCAGTATTTCAACCCCCCCCCCCCCCCCCCCCCCCCCACACACACCAGAAGAAAAAAAAAATTCTGGAAACCCCATCCATCTCTATGTCTCATACATACACAATCTGTGATGGAATTCCATGGTAGCCTGGTGGGCCTCAGCCTTCTGAAATGGAATATAACAGACGAGAGGTAATAATGATAACAAATGAAGGCTGCTCCTCAGTGTGAACAGTAACATTGATATGCCTTTATATGCATTCGCCAGAGTGGTTGAGAATTATGCTATTTTTCTTCTACTATTTAGACTGAAAAAAGTATTCTGATCGCTAGCAATTATAAGAAGGATATGTTAATTAGTTATAGTTTTTTTATATGTATATATTTATGCATAAAATTGTCCTTTTTCATTTAGGGCCACATTTGTGACTGTGTATCATGCAGGTACATGTCCCCAAAGTTAAGAGTGAACAAATGAACAAAACTAACAACCACTGACTAATACTGTTTAAAGATCTAAGAGTCTTAAAGTGCAGTTGAAATGCCTGAATGTGTGTTTATGGCTTGAACCAAATGTAGTGCAAGTGGTGTAGTGCTGTGGTTTGAAATGAGGTGTCGTCTACAGCACACATATGCCAACACACACACACAAACAAATTTGCCTTGCCTAAATCTAATCGGATATTCCTATCCTTCCGGGGACATTTGGTCTCCGCAAAGATTCATAAGACCTGCCTACACACACTCATATTTTTATAATATGGGTTTCCCACTGAACCATGTATTCCTACGCCTAAATCCCACTACCTTAAACAACATTTTCTCTCCAAGTAAAAAAAAGTATTTTGTATTCAACAGACTTCTCCTCCGCACAACACTAAAATATCTCCACAGCAACAGAAGTTACCCTTCAAATCCTGTCCTATATTCTTTATGCTGCTAATATCCCTTGGGACATTTTAATCTGAACCATTACTAATGTGTTGTTACGACTTTGTGCTTCAGTGTTACTCATACCAGTCATCTGCTGTTGGCACGTACACTTCCTGTTGAGGTCTAGACAGAACAGGAGCAAGCAGATGGTCAAATGGTCACATCCTGTTTCCTAAAAGAAGCCTTATAACAAACCGGGCTGATCTTTTTCAGCAGTAAAAATCTGTTCGAGAAAGGAAGCAAAAGGCAAACCAGATGCAAGTCTAATCTATGGGAATGACTGAAGTGTTATAGAAAAATCCATTGCAGGTAGTTTTTTTTTTTACTCCAAACTGTAGACCAAACAACTCACTATCTAACATTTCTAATTAGAAGTGTCTGGTCAATAGGATATAATGGGGATGTTGAAAGCTTTGTAGAAGACTATATACCTACTCAGTATACTAATTTTCTAGTCCCAGAAAGCTGTTCAGCATTTTGCAGTGTTGTTATGTGTGCAGGTTTGTCATAAACGCAACTACGTGGTTCATGAGGCATATCTGGTTTGAGCAGTGTGTTTGACGACGGCTGTCAATGGCTGATAAATGCTGCATCCTCACTCTGTTCATATTTTTTCTGGGGTCCTTCTGCAAACTCCTCACCCGTTCTCACGTGATGGACGACTGCTGTTTCTGGTCTCACATTCAAACAAACAAACAAAAAAATATCTTTATATCCTATTATGCTTGCTTTGATTTCTGACTCGTCTGTCGTCAGTCAAATCTTCTGCTTCACAGTGTCTTCAGATGGAAAGCCTCGCAAGAAATCGTTTTCCATAGCAAAGGATGAGTAATGAAGCTTGCCTGCATGAAGGCACCCGAACTTGAATAGTCATTAATTAAGAAGGAGATGAAGCAAGCACCTTGTGTTGTTTACAGGGACACAACAGAAATGTTGACAATGCTCCATTTTTTTTTCATTCCTTTTTTCAGAAATAAAAAAAACAGATAAGGATAAACAAGCTATCCAGTGAATTGTAATGTAAAATCTTCATAGTTAGTGTGTAATACCAAACATCTAGTTACAGTTACTAGTTACTTCATTCAAAAACAGAATATATCACAAGGATTTCTGAAATAAATAACAAAACAAGCTGAATAATATATTCAGAATCAAAAACTAAAGTGGCTTCTGCATCATAAAAGCTGTTGTGTTGAGCCCTTAAAAATGTTCCTTTCACAGCTTAAGTATGAAAATTATCAACAATGTAGAACAGAACACCGGGTTAGCTTCTAGCTTCGTCGAGGCATGGAGTTTCTGGAGGAGCTTCGACAGATTGGAGTTGCTGCTATTGCAGTAGATACGACCTTCGAACCAGAAAGACACAGCTTACATTTGACTAAAAAGTTTTTGTCTTTATACTCAACTAAAGTGAAATAATGAGCATATTGCCACTTTGAGAAACTCGTCTTGCTCTCGCCTCGACTCGCCATTACTGACGCACAGACCTGAATAAACGGAAACACGCCCACAGTGAGTCTTCTTTGTGTTTACAGTGGTTCATCCACCAATCCTACAATGCGTCGCTGCTGTAAACAGGTTAGACTGTAGGCTACACTTCAGCCAAAATGAATTCATTTAAAAAAGTAACGGACAACGCACCATATATATATATATATATATATATATATATATAAAAACACAATGTGATCGAAAGCTTAAAACAATACACACCCAATCACTATGTACTTTAATAATTCTGTATCTTTTTTGGCAGTATAAATGTCTTATATACAGTTTAGAAGCAGTTTATAGACTACTTATAGCCTGTTCATTTTTCACTGTCATACTAAAGAAATACCTGAATACCAGGTAATAGCAGCTGTTTATTTGAGTAGCTTAGCTTATTAATGGGCTCTGTATTCCCTGTTTATTTCACAGACAAGTAAGAAACTAAATGCTTACAACATGCTGTTATAGGAAAATAATCAACAATGGGGTTGTGTGATAGAGCCAGGCAGTAAGCAGAGATACTGTTTGTATTGACTTGCTTGGTTGCTTAGACTTAAAGAGATCGTTGAAGCATGGGTATGAGGCAACATCAGCCTTGTGCTTGCTTCGGTGGAAAGGTTATGTAATCTTTATTTAACTTTAGGGCTGTCCAATTTATACAAAATATGTGGAATTCTGGTGAAGTAAAAGTTGATATTGGAATGACACCCAGCAACACTTTAAAATACACGGAATATTATTTCTCTCAGTGTAAAGAATGAACTCGGACAACGTAGAATGCTTGGGGCATTAAATATTGCCTTTGCATACAAATTTGCTAAATAGGATCATGAACTTACTACGAACATTTCTGCCCTAACCAAAATATTCATGAGTCCTGTTGCATACCGTGGCCTTTTGGTTATAAAATGTCTGTACTGAATTTGCTTTCTGCTTGAAGTCTGCTGTATGTAAGTCTTCTACTGTATGAACACCTGGGTTCACTGCTGAGCTTGCCTTGGAAAAACAAATAATAGCAACTCTGGGGTTTTGGCCTGCCTCTGTAGAGGTGACCTCATGTTTGTCTTCAAATATCTCATCTGATATGTATTTTCTTCTCAAATCCCTACTGCTGAGCCCAGAGCCTGGCACAGCTTTCTTGAGGCTGCTAAGTCAACATGCATGTTCAGCAACAAAAAAACAGTAGGAGAGATGAGAAGTGTAGTAAATACAACCACCACCCCCCTGCCTAGATGGAGGCACAGGATGTATACAGGAAAATGGAAAAAGAAGCACAAAAGGTCACAAATTGGACTAAGGAGTACTAAAAGCTTCTCAACCATCTGTATCAGCCTTTCACTTTATTTCTTCCTTTCTCAGCAACAAATGTCCTCATTGCTCCTGTCCCAAATGGTGCACTAAACTGTGCAGTCCTTCTTCAATTGCACAGTTTGGTGTCATGGAGTCCTTAGAGTACATAAAAATAGCACTTGGAATAGTTTCTTACAATGATGTTATTCACTTAAATGCAGGTTTGAGATGTTTAGGAATGATTGATATGAATTGCCTTTATCATTTGGAGTCATAGAACTCCATTGTATTGTAAAAAGGCAGAAGGAGCAAGAAGATAACCCCATAACATAAGACAATATAACATTCAAGTAATGTTGCATGACAAAATTAAATACTTTAATATGTCAGCTCCAAATTGAAATGATTGATGATTATTATGAATTATTTTGCAGCTTTATTTCCACAATCATTACGTACATAAATGACAAGGTAACAATTACACACATCTGTTTCTTCATTGATGGTTTTCATATTGTTGCAGATGTGCTTATAGTTTATTTAGATCATTTGTCATTTTTGACCATCTGCCTTAGTGATACAGTAGACATCGGACAACTAAGCTTTTTACGATTTTAGGGAAAAACTGCAAAACAAAGATGAATAAATTTCATTTGTTGGAAAAAAATTTCTTCGATCAAGAGGAAAGAATACTAGACATGAAAAGGTGAAATTCGCTTGTAGAAGTAGTTTGCTTTTTGCCAATATTATCCAGGTACATTTTGACCAGTGCAATAATGAGATGCTTCAAGAGAGAAAGCAAAGCAGCCTGTGATCTCTTGGAATGGCAAACATATAGAGAAACAACTGTTATTAATGTGACTTTTTTCTCACAGTTTTCTTTTCTGCAGTTACATCAGGTGCTTCTAAAAAACAACAATTCCACAAAAATACAATAGGGCTTTTGTGTTAAATAAATCTGTTTTTTCTTTCTTTCTGACTGCTTATATTCTATCATAGATTTATTCAAATCTAGTGATACAGACACTATTTAGATCTCTATGGTTAACAATCATACGTTTGCCATTTTTGACAAAGAGAGGAATTCAATTCAACATAAATTAATTTATAGAAGGAATAATTCAGTGGTAAGGCTCTGGGTTACTGATCAGGGGTTCAAGTTCTGGTATTGGCAAGCTCCCAATCTTTTTGGCCCTTGAGCAAGGCACTTAACTCTTTGTGATATAGGGACACTGTATCATGGCTGACCCTGCGTTCTGACCCCAGCTTCCTAACATCACAATGCGAAGAAAGAATTTAATTGTGCTGTAAAAATATACATGTGACAAGTATAAAGAGCTGTCTTTTCTTCTTGCAAAGCTCCATTTCTTTTTACATGTTTATTTTTATAAGCTTTTGTTGAAGTATTCACCACCTTGAACACATTTTGTAGTGTCACAACATATAGAAATATATATAATCTGAATTATCCAAAATATTATAGAGGGGAAAAATCACTATTTATTGTGAACACATTTAGCCAATGTTACCATGAAATCTGTGATTGTGGTTCTGGGTAAAACGGCTTGGAAAGTCAAATCTTTTGGAATGAACTCCACTAATGGAGTAAACACTTGCAAGTCACTGTAGCAATGGATGCCACTATGTTTCATGTTGGCTTTTGATTTTTAAATTGATTATGTTCAAATACTCAATATACTCCAGCAAATTTTATGGAAATACACAGGAAAGGTGTACATGTGATGTTGCTTTTGGAAAATGAGAAAGTTTAGTTGCAAGGTGATTGGTATAACCGTGTCTTTTTCAGCTACAAATGACTGAAAATTTGTTTTCACTGGCATCAAATTATTTACACACAACAGCACCACTAGTGGTTGAAAGGAAAAATACAAAACATGGAGGAAGTAAGATTTAGGCTGATTTCCTTCTAGCCCACATTATGCAGCCTAGCAGTCATTTGAGGTGATTTCACCAAGTGAAAACTCTCCTAGCTTCTGTTAGAGCTGACATTTTTTGGTCAACATCATTAGCAATTTTAGAGAAGACACATAGTAATTTTTTTTCTTCCGAAATGAGTTTTGAGCACAAAGTAAATAGACTCAGTATCAATTATACAATTAAAGTACAAATGTACAAAAATCCCCCCCCCCTTTTTTGTTGAATAAAATAATAATGAATCTATGATAAAAAAAAATAGAACTTTTGAATGCAGCTACAAATTTTGCTCCATCATTTGTGTTATTAAACAAATCCTAGCTTGTTATTTAATGTATTGCTCAACCCTAATAGATTTATTTTTCATATAGTGAGAGATTAGAGATTTTTTTCAGCTCCTCTAATATCATCACCAGCTGTCACTGCTCAGTGGGCTACTGCTTTCCAATTAATGGAAATCTAAAAATGATTCCTATGTAGGAAGCTGCTGTCTGATCGCAAGTCAGTAATGTTTTGAAATAGTGTTTTTAGTATTATTCTTTGACTAAAACCTTCGAATGAGATGTTCGACTCAACAGACCATAATGATCAAGGTTTTCTGACCAGACAACTTTAAACAAGCTAGATTTTTCCCTTAACCCCCCCAGGTATGTTTTTTATAGCTAAGTCCCTGGCCAGCTTTAGTGCCTCAGGGATGGATCTGCAAGTTTTCACTTGGTGTAGACATGTGCTGTTTCAGTCAGCAGATCTTTATTTTGACACAGCAAAGGCAGGAAGTCCAGCAAATCATGGTAGGATTTTGGGCTACGAGAATAAAAAACACATTTGGGCTGCATATGGTGAGTTTACAGGTTTAAATGCGCCTCAGCCAAATAGAAGAACTCACAATAATCTTTATATAAATCATGTTTTTCAAAGATTTTCTCCAGTCTGGCCAAATTGTGAGCATTGCATTATTTTTGAGACATTTCTTGTAGAAAACTCAAGTTAGTTTTATTGTATCATACAATACAATAGCGTTTCAATATAAAATAATACAGTAAGTGCAGGCCAGATGTTGCTGGTTTACTAGGGTAATGGTTGCCAAAGTGGTGCCCAGTAACTCTACGAATCCATGAAGCATATACAGGGAGATCCGTGATTTTTTTTGTAATATTGTTAAAGTTGTGAGCCCTTTAAGTTTAAAGTTATTATACATCTACCTGTTGCTAACTGGAATGACAATTTTAACAAAATACATTACATTGGTGAAAGTTGATAACTCTAATAAATAATCAGAATATGACTGTACACATGTAATTAATTGAGCTTTTTCAAGTGTTGATGTTTCTTCTCCATTGTAAAATGACTCGTATTAAATGACATCGAACATTATTAATTGTATTTCATGAGTTTTGAGGGACTTCAAAAGCTTTTCCGAACTTCAGAGAAGTCAGATAAAAAAGTTATTTTTAAACAATCGTTCATTCAACATTTTGCTTTTTTATTAATATTAAATCATATAAACAGAGATGACAGGTACACGTGCATAGAGAATGCATGCATGTTGACTTTGGAACGATATTTATGAACTTGATTTCCAGTAACACTGATAAAAGCTCTTCCTGACAGCTGCTTGGTACAGTGAGGTGCAAAACGGGGAACTGCTCCGTATCTCACTGCTGTGGTATTGAATTGGTGATAAGCCAAACCCACCCTGCCTCTGTTGCCTGTGCCGACTTCCACCCCCTATACACCCACGACCACTGCGCAAGATGCTGCGGTTGTTTCAGCCCAGACATAACGGACGCCGACTAGAGGTGCTAACGACCAAAACCGCTGGCAGTTAACTCTGCAACGCCTTGAGAGAAAGAAAGAGCCACAGTCTGCCCCACCAAAAACAAAAGTTTCACAACTGTTGCTTGGTAGGGCAAACCAGATCAAAGTGGTGTCGATGCGAGTTATGTAAACCTCGCCTCGTTTGGAGCTCCAATTTACAGCTTCCTACAACCGTGGTAAGATTAGAGCAGTTAGAAACCTGTTTCTTCTCTGGCACATGGTTGATGCTAAAACAAATGCTTAAGAAACACATTTGGTCATTTTAAAGGGACACCCAAACAAATATGTGTTAATGAAATATTTAGGAACATGTACAAACAACAAATTCTAACTTGAAATAGAGTGGAATCTGATTATTACAAATACTTGGGCCTAGTGTCCGTCTCATGCTTGTATTTGTTTAGATTTTAATTACATTTATTAATATTTAAAGCTTTAAATTTTGCAGCTCTTTCACAGGAACTTACATGAGCCAATGTTTATAATCTACAGCTAAAAATAAACGAATGCCAAAATGTGCAATGATATAACAAATGAAAATAACATTTTATGGAAGAATCTCCAGTGTCAACACTATGTTACATACAATGCACTTCCAGTACCGGACAATGAACTGTGTGGGTTTCTGGGTAACTTGATAAGCTGCTTTTTTAAGTCAAAATTAAAAACAGAAAGAAAAACAGAATCTGCTGAGCGGTGACCGTTTATAGCTGCTATAATGTGTTCAAATAACTATATAGAGTTTCATATGAGGATGATTTTAATTAATGAAGTAATATATGTAATTGCAGGGCAAATTGCTGTGGTATAAATAGTACAAGGTTGGTGGTATAAACTTATCTTAGGCTGGATCACACCTTCCCACTGTGAATTGATTGATGTATTTATATAAGTGGTAGCTCAGTGGTTAAGGCGTTAACTATTGATCAGAAGGTTGTGTGTTAAAATCTCAGTGCTATTTGACTGCCTTTGTTGGGTTGTTGAGCAAGGCCCTTAACCCTTTTTATTCATAGAGCCATTCTGTGTTATATTTCTTACTTACAAGTATAACCTTTATACAGAGTGTTTCCAAAGACTCCTCTTTATACTTTAGCAAACAAGTTAAATACATTTTGACTCTGAAATTATTATTTTTTTTAAATAAAAGAACTCCACTGATGAAATTGTCTGTTGTGATGCAACACTTAATTCATACCAGGCAGGAGCTCCTTCTCACCAAACACATTTATGAAATGGCATGGCTCTGAATAGAGCATTGTGAAGTTGCTCCTATCTTTCTCAGGCAGAATTTTTCGACTTTTGCTCATCATTAAATGTCTACATGGAAAAGAACAGTTTTCTCTATGAATGACTGACTGTCATTAGAGAGCAGAGAGCAGGAACAGAACAGCGTCAGAAAGAAAGCCGCCATTCACGCGTGTATTTCAATGAAGTTAATTATCTGTTGCCTAATTGCCTTTGGGGCCTTTTGGACATTGCCATGTGTCCTGGGAAAAGAAAAAAAAAAAAAAACGGCGGCACATAAATCTTTAAAAACAACCAGACGCAAAAAACAAGGCTTGTCCTACATGAGAAAAGGCTGAATGCTGAAAAGCTGGCATTTAGACAGGTCCCAGAGGGATAGTCCACCGCAGGACACAAAGATGCATTTACTGCATAGAGATGGCGCGCAGCCCCTTTACGCCTAGTGTTTGTGGTAATCAGATGCCTGCCCTGAGATTTCAGCCTGTTTGCCAGACTCAGTACAACATGCACCTGGGCATGAAAGAAAAGAGAAAGGTGGAAAAGAGGTGAAATGGAAAGCACGAGAGAGAATTAGGATGTGTAACTTTTCTTATCATTCTTAATACGGAAGCTAACCAGGTCTGAATTTCCATATGTCTATAAGGAATTTTGTGCTTTGACCCATCCATTTGAACCTGTCAAAAAAAATTGACCACAATCCAATTGTACACTGATTTCCCTCGAATGTTTCAGGTGTGTTGCCTTGATAAAACATTAACGTTCAATTTATTCCTTTACAAAATGAAGGTTGCACAAAAAAAAAACAAGTGAATAAAAGCATTTTGTGAATAATGCTAGAGATTGTGAGTTTTATATGCCATGCATTTAAAAGAAACACATTTGGAAACCCCTGATGTATCATGGTTAAAGAATGCTCAGCATTAATTTGATTAAAATGACCATTCAAAGGTAGAGTGAATGTGTGGAGTTTTGCATGTTCTCCTTATTTCTGTATGGGCTTCCTAAGGGTTTATCTAGTTTTCTTCTACCTTCCAAAAATTGCAAGTGTTACCAAGATTTCTAAACTAATTATATCTAGTGTGATCGAGTGTGTGAAAGTATGAGCATGCTGTCCTGCAAGGAACCATTCAGGATGACTTCCCATCTAGGGATTCCAGTGTTCCTAGGATAGAGTCTGGATCTCCTGTCCAGCATGAAGCAGTTACAACAGCAGCACTTCCTTAAATCTACTATCCAGTATCCAGGTGAGTCAATCAAACTCAAATTTTTTTATGAATCTGTAGCGCAAACAAAAAGGACTATTAAAAGCACAGCAAGTTTGGCATAAGTGCAAAAAAAACTTCTTCATGTCCACCGCATTTTCTAACACAAATCTTTTATATTATAATGTTGCTCATATAATTGATATATTGACGAATGATATTGATGAATTCTTCAGTTTCAGTTTCAGAGACTATAAACAGAGGTCTATATTGGAATAAAGTGTGGCATTAGTCAATTGTACCCTACTCGAAACTCTTTATGATACGGTTGCACTGCTTTTGAGACCCAAAGAAAATGCACTTGGAAAAACCCTAAGGTTTTTTTCAGAACAGTGGGAGGATTTTAGCAATCCATTAAGCAAGGGTGTGGGGCAGTAGACAGCCCGGTGTGATGGGTGAAAGTGAATGATTTATTATTGTCGTTTTAAATGAAATGAGCAAAATACTGTTTAAAGTGGTGATTTTTAGAGTCAGTGTGATTAGAGAAACAGGGATGACCATTTCTAATGTCTGTTTCTAAATACATTTGTGCCCTTAACAGAACTATTTTAGTGCAACAATTTAACATATATGCATGTACAAGCATAAGGCACAGTATATTAATGAAAACTAAAAGCTAGGCATGCATTTCTGATGACAGCATTCACGACACTAGTGGGGAAAAACCTGATTCCTGTGATCCTGTAGCAAAATACCTACATGTGTACACAAACAAAAAAACTAGTAGCAGGTACCATGAATATATACAGTGCCTGTCAAAAGTTTGGAAACACCTAGTCTTTTATCATTTTTGAGAGACACTTGACTTTGCCCAAACAAATATATACATAAACAGATATTGCACTTTATTAACAAGAAAAAAATCCTCCTTTAGCGTGAATAACAGCTTTACACATTCTTTGCCTCTGGACAGTTACTTAAAAAAATAATAATGCTGACAGATCATGGGCACATGTTTCTGTCATTGTTTTGTTGTATAGTGAAGTTGTTCTTCCAGTCATTAACTGTGCAATTCTTGTGTGTTTTTGTGTTTTTGTTCTTTACTTAATGCATTCAAAATAGCTATATATATATATTTTTGCAAATTGTATTGGCAATCGTGTTTCCCATATGTGGACGAATAAATTGTGACATAATCCAGACACAATTGCAAATCTTGCGAACACAGTGACTGTCAAATTTTAAATGGAAAAGCAAAGTCTATTTGCAAACGTATTTCTCGTGTCTTACTAGTTATGACCATGTCATTTAAATAGCAATATTAATTAACACATTTGCTTTTTTACTTTCTTTGCATCGCATATGTAGCCTGCAAAAACTCAAATGGAATCGCATTTCCTTTTGCATTTGAATTTCTGATTTCTGATGCCTTGCATGGAAAGCTGTCAATCAAATGTCAGGGGTGGGACTATATTATTGGGCGTGTTTCTATTGGTAAGTGACGTCACTCACAGTCAACTTGCTGCATGAGCATCATAATGTCCTCCACAATTTCCCCAACTACTCCATTGTTCAAAACATTCCGCAATATCATCTATAACTGGCATTACCGCCTTTTGGCCATCGACTGTGAGTTTCACTGTGCTGTAATGTATATGTGATAGGCAATTCTATCCTATTCTTTTCTTGCCAGTTATTTAGACAATAATGGCTGTATGTTGAGTTATTTTTTGAGCACAGTAAATCTGTACTGCTATACAATCTGCACACTGACTACTCTAAAATATATCCAAGTTTTATTTCTATAGTATTGTCCCTTGAGAAGATATACTACAATGGTTGTTGAAATATGAGGGGGGTATATATATATATATATATATATATTTTGTACTTAAGTACTTAAATATCTTGTGGTGTTTTCATTATCTTGATTTGTGTACAAATTTGAATTCAAGACATTTTTCTGGGTTGACAGCTCTTACAGATGAAAACATGTTCTACTGGAATGCGCTAGCAGCACAGGAATGTGTGTGTCTCTGTCAAACCGAACATCCTTTAACCTTTCTCTGAAAAGCAAAACATCTGCAGGTCAGAGCAACAAGAGGGTTGATGATGGGAGCAGAGTGTGCTCTACACGTGTGTGCATGTGCACTTGTGTGTGTGTGTGTGTGTGTGTGTGTGTGTGTGTGTGTGTGTGTGT
>JAAIIK010000101.1:4647923-4665208 GCA_014706435.1 Silurus glanis | reverse complement strand
ACACACACACACACACACACACACACACACACACACACACACACACAAACACAAAATCAGTCATGGGGAAATTTTGAGTAGGCAGTACACCTTCAGGCATATTTTGGGAAGTGGGACAAGCCAAGATACCTGGAGGAAACCCACACAGATGCAAAGAAAAAACATCAAAACTCCTCAAAACCCTGGCCCCTGGAGCTCTTAGGTGCCAACATGCTGCCCAGAATTGCACATTAAAGAAAATCCTGATTAAATAAGAAAAATGTATGATTGAGGAAACACACCTGTGTTTACTATATATGAGAACATAGCCAGTGGAAGATTTGGGGAAAATAAGAAGCACATTTTCAAGCTTTCCCTGCTGTATATGGGTATTTGATGGTGTCTCTATCTGCTGTTGATGCACACAATCCCAAGGTGATTTATGATTAATAAACATGACAATTCATAAAGTTTTTTGACCTTTTAAGCCATTTATAGGAACCTATAGGATATACGTTTGCAGATATATGTTTTCTTTTAAGACTATTCGGTGGACACATTGATTATTCATGCTTAAGATGTATAGGCTGCTCTTTTCTCTTTCCATGAATACATTCAGAATACCAAACAGGGTTGTGTTTTGTATACACTTCTCCTCTGCTTTCTAATGGATGGGAAAAATGTAGCACATTGCCTTCGCCAAGCCTCTTTCGCCTTACTGAAAAAAAGTTTCCGGTAGGCATAATGATGTTTTCAATATGTATTCCAAAACAGAAACATCTTCAGTGTTCACATGGCAGGGAAAGATGCACTGTTTTTGAATTCTAATACTTTCCTTAAGTCCTTTTATTGTCAGTGTAATTCAAACAATGATTGCAGGAAAAAATGACAGCACGTCTGGCTTAGCTGTCATCCATTAAGCTGTGTTCCTAAAGGCGGCAGAAAACACAGGCATAATGAGACGGACCCGTGATTGAACTAGACAGATATAATCGGAAAAATTCATAGCACATTCATTGCACTCAGATTTATGCAGAAGGCTTCTATACTAGTTGTGAAAAAGTCTCTGCATATTTAAACTGCTGGACGTCTGATATAAGGGTTAAGTTCAAAATCCTTTCACCCTCTGGACCTGTCTGGATCATCCTGATGCTTGCCTTCTGTTTTTGGGGCTTTCTGCACTTGTGACCTACCTAATGATGTTATAGATGGTCCCAAATGGAAGACTTTTATCTTGTTAGAATCGGTACTGCAATCATAAAGATTGTTTTCACGCTCATAGACACTTATTCACAAGAGTTTTAAAACAATTACAGTATACTGTTTGACATTTTAACATAATCTAAGGAAAGGTGGGGCAAACATGCTTCGACAACCTCTGTGTCTTTTCAAACTGAGGCTTATGCTACATCACAGGGGAATGTAAAACACTTAGAAGAAAGTGCTGTCTACCATCTTCTGCATATATGAGTCACAGGTGTCCACAAACACCCAATCTGCTCTGATTGACAACAGAGTGTGGGAATGTCCATGGCATTGTCAGTGTTTGGATTATAATCTCCTAAAGATATTGCAAACACTTATATTGTGTGACAATTTGAAGCCTAGAAAGGTAAAGGTTTATAATCTTACTATTCAGGTCACCTACAGCAGGGTGGGTTCTCAGTGGAGACTGGCTCTTCTCAAGGTTCCTCCTTTCCTGTTGCCTTTTATGTTAACCTACAAGTGGATTTCTGTATGGAGTTGCTTTTGTGATATATATTATTTATAGTTTATTACAAAACAGCCATTGCTAAGAAAGTACCATCAAAATAAGATTTTCAACATTAAACTGCTTTAGCTCAATTGCAAACAGCTCTGGATAACAAAGATATGCCACGTAAACGAATGTGAATGTGTATTTACAATTTGACCATTCGTAATCACATACTGCAGCTGTATTGTGGAAATTAATAAAATACCAATTCTCAGTACCACCACTACTTAAACTGCTGCCTAATATCCTCCTAAAAGACATGAGAAAGATACCTATACTGATAGCACAGCTTTTCTTTTTAATTAACGATCAACCAATAGTCCTTTCAGAAAACGCAAAAAAGGCTTTGCCGTAAAGAATCGAAACAATAGGACATAAATAGCCAATCTAATCAAAGTGAAACACAGAACAGGTGAACACACAGGGCAAGCAACCAATGGAAGAACAAATATGTAGACTATATCAAAACCAAAATCTATATCACATTAAATGAACACAAAAACAATAGCACTTGAAGTAAACTGATTACAAAACTACACTACAGCGGTGCTAGTAGTCTGAGAAAAATGCTGCATGCTGAAGGGGAGAATTGTAACAATGGGAAGCAGATACAACTAAGATTAAAGAGATTCATGTCAATAGGTAACAGATGCAAGTAGATAGAGATCGCTATAGTCACTGTGCATTTAACTAAACACCAGGGATCCCTGATGTTGCTAAAAATTCAAAGCACACAGTGAGAAAGCATGATGCTGCACACATGTGCATAGGTCTCATGCATAGGAATTATTACGTGGTTATTTAGCGTGAACCTACAATGGGTAACCGTTATAGTACAGGAAAGAGTTTTTTTGTTTTGGAGATTAAGAGTGAGTCAGCATCTCTCTCCCTTGCCAATTTATTTCACTCATTATTTGAGCCAAGTGCCAATCCAGAGGCCCTTAGGCTTGCCAAAAGTGGCTGAGAATTTAGAGGCTCTAAATTAAAGCAGGCACTTACAAATAAGCAAAGGAACACATGGACACAATGGACCCTTAATGAACAAAGTGAATTGAGCAGAGTGAAATTATGCCATACTGTTTTCTCACCTTATCTTGCTAGACCTGCCAGTTTTGGAATGCTTTTCATTAAGCTTAGTGACCAACAAGATCGAGTTCATTGCAGAGATCATAGCATAGTGTTCTTTCTGATTACTGTTTTTATTTGCAGTTCATTATGTCTATTCTCCATATAACGTTGCATGGATTAACTGCAATAATAAGCTTTGGAAGAGGTTTTTTTTTCGCTAAATGATAGATGGGCCCATATTGTTAAAACATGCTCAGACATCCCAGGAGATAATTGTACACTCGGCTGTGATTTATACGTTTGCCTTAATGAATATGCAATTTTGGGTTGTTTCTAGCAAAAAGTGCGAAATACTGGACAGTATTTATGCAAATAGCGCAAATTGCACATTGTTAGACTGGATGTTCCAGTAAGTGCACAAACAAGCTTCAGTTAATCCAAAAAGCCTATGTGTGGCCCTATTTTATGCACACTACATGATAAGCTAGTAAAATTCCAAAACTATTACTAATGATCTATAAAACAATCAATTGTTTTGGCCTGCAGTACCAGTCAAAAGGTACATCAACTAGAATACACAAGATTCTAGCAGATCCTTTTAACCCCATGAAGAGTGGCTTTACGGTGGCAGAATAGTCATATATATATATATATATATATATATATATATATATATATATATATATATATATATATGACACATCATTTAAACACAATGTCTCCAATGTCCTAGTGACAGTCTGTAGTTAGACACAAAGTATGCTTGCCTGGTCAAGTTATATAATTATTACTTGCAGTTCCACATACGCATCATGCCACTGCACAGGCCTGCCATCATGCATTAGTTCTGAGTCAAAATACGTGTCACATTTAGAACATGGCTGTCAAACTGTGTGCTGGGAAATTGCTGACAGAAAACAGAAAGTTGTCAACTGGCCTAAAGGCCATATTGTTTCCCAACATTTCTGATGTTGACTACTCCCTGTAGGGTCTGCCCTGAGGAGGATATAATAATGGCATTTGCAGATTGTAGAAGAACTCTAGCATACTCAAGGCACACTCACAGAAAAAAAAAAAAACAATTAAATAAATGTACACATCATCCAGTGCTTATTCACTTAGGGGGGGGGGGGGGGGGGGTTGTAGTATATTGTAAATTAATAAAACGTGTTTGGATTAATCAGAAAAAAATATTAATAAGTAATAATGTAAGGAAGCAGTTAACTGAAACATGGTTGTAGGGCATGTCTTACAACTAAGACATTGGCTGCAAAGGAAACAGCATCAGGAAAGATTGCATAATGGAGTGATTATGCAGGCCAAAGGCAATAGAAATGATGGCTGGATACATGCGACTCACTGAATAAGTGTGTGGCTGCCAAACCATTAGCTCTGTGAGAAAGCCCAATGCTCAACAGGAAGAGAAGTGAACTTTATGTAGCTCTGAAAAGCAAAAGTAGAAAGATTGGCCAAACATGGTTCATTCGGTAGTACGTACCAGTGCATTCTTTAATTTGTCCTTAACCAAGAACAATTTTTTATGCCTCAGACATTGATACCAAGTCAGTTCAGTCCTGAACTTGGAGTATGGTCTGTGCAGAATTTCACCTGTTTTCCCTCTTCTGTTTAGAGCAAACAGGCTATTTGAAGGTTTATACAGAAGGTTTCTAGCCAGGGGTTTGTTCTGGCATAGTAGCGTTTATGTGGAGTAATGATGGAAACATCCGTGTCAAAAAGAAATGAAAACATTTGTTATGTACTGTGTCCTGCTACCCTGCAAATAATTGTTGGGATGTTTGAGAAACATGACAAAGAGTTCGAGTGGTTGACTTGGCCTTCATATTCTCTAGATCTCAATATGATAGAGCATCTGTGAGATGTTCTGGACATGCAAGTCCAATCCGTGAAGGTCCCACATGAGAGCTTACAGGACTCAAAGGATCTGCTGCTAACATCTTTGGTGCCACACACCACAGCACACCTTTAGAGGTCTTGTGGATTCCATGTAAGGTTCAAAGCTGTTTGGGGGCACAAGAGGGACCAACAAAGTATAATGGAAGTGTTTTTGATGTGATAGCTGATTGGTGTATGACATCTGGAAAATGAGTGTGAAAACCGTTAGAAATGGATGAAATACTTATGGAATGTTCTAGCACATATAAGCTATGGTTTGATGCTCACCAGGTAAAACACTCTTCTTCTTCTTCTGGCTGCTCACGTTAAGGGTCGCCATGGCGGATCATCCTTCTGAACATCCCTCCCTCCTCTACATCTGCCTCTTCCAAACCAACCACCTGCATGTTTTTCCTCACCACATCCTTCTACTGATATACCCCATGTCCCTCCTCTGCACATGACCAAACCATCTCAATCTAACATTTTTCCCTTTGTCTCCAAAATGCATCCCTGTGAGTTCCTCCTAATATACTCGTTTATAATCCTGTCCATCCTTGTCACTCCCAGTGAAAACCACTGCACCTGCCACTTTCAGCTCCACCTCCTGTTTTTTTTTTCAATGCCACTGTCTCTAAACCATACAAGAAAACTCAGAACTTTTCCTTCAACTCATGTAGATACCCTTCTATTACAAATCACTCTTCATCCACTCCACCCTGCCTGCACTCTTTTCTTCACCTCTCCAACACACTCTCAATTACTTTTCACTGTTGACCCCAGGTATTTAAACTCATCCAAAACACTGATGGACAGATGTAGAAAAAAGCCATAAAATGTTAGTTAAAAAACTAGCTGAATAGAACAAGCCAAGTTTTTTTCGCATTTAAAGCATAAGTAAAGAAAAACACAATGCTGGGGAATAATTAATGACAGAGAGACTTGATGCATGCCACGATGCCACAATTACTGTTACTATTCTGAAGTTGCAAACTTTCCACTTTAGGCATATGAACATTTTCAGCAGACCCTGAGGAAGGGTTCTGAAGAGGTAAAAACAGAACAGGGTGAGAATTCATGTCAGAGAGAGCTAAGTGGGTCATCACTCGCATCCAGAGACATTATATAACCCCTGTATGAATAGTATTTGGGATGCAGAAGCTAGGCTGAAATGCTAATATGCACTTCTTCATGCTGATTCAACATCACGGTTATGAAAAACCCGAAGTGTTGGAGAGGCTTCAGCAAATATGCACATCAAAAAACAGCCCATTTATGTTATTTATGCTTTGTAATTAAATGTACAATGAAACAATTTTTCAGACGCACAGACAAAACAAAGCCAATCAACATCAAGGTATCAAACAATTCTATCCACTTCAGTCATCTGGTTAAGACTGGTAGATTTGTTTTCAGCTCAAGCTTTTAACAGGATTTGATCCGAACGTTCAGAGCCGTTGCCGGAAACTGCACGCACTCCTCGCTCTCTCGCCTCTTAATGAGGGACAATACAGCAGCTGTGGCAATTACAGCTCGTTTTACGACTCTTGTAGTGCAACTGAATTAATGAATGCAAAATCGATGAAGAGGGTCATCATCGTATCAGCACTCAGAACATAAAATATACCCTTTTTTTCCTTCAACTACACACATTTCTCAGTCTTGGCACACAAAATCTATGGGAAAGGAGACAGAAAGCAAAAGAAAAAAGAAAAAAGTTTGACGTGAGCACACAGCTGAGCTGACACAACAAATCTGTGTCTGAATTGTGCCAAATTGAATGTTTGACCATCTGCGATTCGGTGGCATAACACGCCGGAATCAGATTAGAGTGTTAATGTATTCTGCTACAGAGGCCTGTGGAGGACTTGAGCTGGATAGGATATCGTGATCTTGTTATTTAGGTTTTCAGATCGCTAAAGACTGCCAATCTGTGAGCCAGTCACAGTAAACATGGAGTATTTCAAATTTAAGAGACTGATTTAACTGTCAGTGAGGACTTACTATTAAAATGCTTCCTAAATGAGGTACTAGAATTAATATACATTCAGGGACCTATGAGTCTGATAAGACCAACAGATGGATTGCAGCCGTATGCATAAAGCACCCCTGGCACGGTTTACATCCAGTCGATGAGTATCAAGGTTACGTCCGGATAGGGATACATGTCCGTATACTCTTTTAATGCAGCTGTAAAAGCACTTATTTAAGCAGATATAAATCAAACACACCACAGGAGGCCTGAAAAACACTGTAGTCTGATGGAATCTAATAGCATCCAGCTGTCAGAAAGGCTTCTGCAACAAATACCTTGCACCAATCTGATAACATCCAAACCACATGTCTAATATTGTGTAGGGCCACCTTTTTGCTCTTAAAATAGCACTGAAGACCTTGGCGTGGTCTCCAAAAAACCTCAGAAGGTGTGTGATGGTATCTGGCACCAGTACATAATAGAAGATTCTTTAAGTCCTTCAAGTCCAAATGAAACTAAACAGGAAGCTGCAAATACACTCTTGCATTGAGCAAGGCAGGTTATTTGTAAATTTGCATCGATTTCCCACCACCTCTATAAAAAACATGCCAGGAGAAGGATATGAATCTATAAATCGCCTCCAATTGTGTGATATATCGTTTGCATGGTGCTCTATAATGGACTGGCACCCCATTTAGGGTTTATTCCCAGCACATGTCTAGTATTCCTGGACTCCCTCAGAGCTCTGATCAGAAAAAAGCATTTAATGAAGATAAATGAAGTGTAAATATTGATATATAATACAGATGCATAAATGGACCAGGTATAAACAGAGTCTCAGATGACAACTCACACCCCCAGGGTCAAGAACAGCTTATTTCTTTCTCAGGCAATAACTATGTTGGCTTTCCTTATACATCACGGCACTGAACCTCTCAGTGTAACAACAATACAAAATTCTATTGCTCTTAATCTGTACAATAAATTCCTTTCACACTGCACTTCCATTCTACATATTATGTAATAAATCCTGCACGCATATGAAGCTCTCTCTTTGTATGTTGTTATTTCATATGCATTTTATGTTAGCTGTGGTAGCAAGCTAAGTAATGACACAGAAACAGGGATCTAACTGCCATGCTAATACCCTTAAGCAGTAGTAGATTAATAGTTTTACATCCTAGCTACATCCTAAAAAGAAAGAAAAAAAAATGTACAGAGGAATAGTGGGGTAGTAGAATGACACAGACAGGGTGAGTAGTGACATCCTGTGGTGAAAGCCATCACTGCCTCATTGCCCCTTTAATCTGCCCACATAACATTTCACTCCCTTCAGCCATAAATTATTTATGGTCTGTAAAATCCTTTAAACAATATTCACAGGGTGCTCTAAAGAGTAGAACACCCTTTAAAATCGTTCTAATGGGACGAGGCCATTTTCATGGATTAAATGGATTGTGAGAAGGATTTTTGCGTCTGGCTGTCTGAGGCACCAAGTCTTCGAAGCCTAATATGACATAAAGCAATACATGATTATGTCTAGACTAAATCAGACATGGAAAATATGCATTTGTGTATGAATATTGGCAAAAATGAGCTAACCGCAGCACAATAAAAAAGCATTCAAAAAAATATTGAGCTGTGGAAGGTGGTGGAAAATACTTACTAAAATATACTTGTGTTTTTCGAACTTAAAATTTAATTTTTACTATATTTACTATTCACAAAAAGGATCATTTTTCCACCTTATGCTTTCTTACCATTTCTTGGTAAGAGGCTCTTAGTAAGAGCCACCAAACTGTGCACATGAACGCAATTGTTTTCTTCTCTGTTTCAGCTGATGACTGTGCACTATATGTTGATCAATTTCTTTCCTTTTACCATTAAATCAAATGAATTTGATCAAATTTATTACGAATCACACCATTTTACCATCTGTCATGGCTACCTCATGCTAGAGGTAAATGTGTGTTTAGCAATATAGCTACTTTGGAATATATTAGTCACCAAACTGCAGTGTGAAACTTGTGAACAAAAGTAAAGTATACATATAAATATATATATATATATATATATATATATATATATATATATATATATAGAGAGAGAGAGAGAGAGAGAGAGAGAGAGAGAGAGAGAGAGAGAGAGAGAGAGAGAGAGAGAGATATTTACTAGAAGGCATGAAATCCATTTTATTTAAAAAGGCCTGTTGAGCAAAGCTTCACTAATTTACTGCATTTTCTGTAAATACTGTATATATAAGTAAGATAGCAAGTTTTCTTTGCTAGCAATGATTTCAGAATCTTAAATTGGCTAGGTCTCATATGCATGGCTAAACCTTAGACCTTATGTAATGTTATAAGGAATTATGTAGAAGTGATTTTTTTTATTCTAATTGGCATAAATGCTAAAACATCTAACACTTTTTAATATGTCATAAATATAGCTTATCATGATGTACGTTTTTAACAATTGAGTACATTTCATTGTACTCAAAGTATTTTATACTTTCCACCTCTGATTACTTGTCAAAAAAAAAAAAATAAGAATGAACTTTTTATTTGTGAAGAGAGACAAGAGAAAAGAACTGTTCACACATTTAGAAGAAAAATACTTTTATTTCTTTATAAATCCACATGTAGTATCTATGAAAGCATAAAATTCCATCCGAGGACTTTATTATTTTCACGTGTAATTCAAATCAGAGATGGTTGAAGGTTTACCTCACATACAAATACATACACAGTTAACTGGAGGAAAAAAAAAAAAAACAGTATTTATTTCAGGCAACCTTTCAAAGAGGCCTGTTTTGTATTAGACATGGTCTTAAATGTCTAGGAAGGTCAGTGTCTGGGCTTTTAAAACGTTTGTTCCTTTTCGATATATGTGAAATATAAATGCATCAGTGCATGGTGACTAAGAAAACTCTGGTGACGTCTTTTCTTTCTTTCTTTCTTTTTTTTTTTTTTTGTTGTTTTTTTAACCAATCTCCAATACACATGTATAACCATGCCTGTTTACCAGTTGAATAAATGTCCAATGTCCAGTTCCCTTCCAAATGGAAAAAAGTCAGTGTGGATAGAGAGTGAATGATCATAAAGTGCCCCAAAAGTACACTAAAATGGATTCTTGCTATCAGTGTGTCTGTACTCCAATGGCCTGTGTGAATATTGGATTTCCATGGAGCGTTATGCAGCAAATCCGAACATCACATTCTGTTCGGAAATGTGAAATATTTCTGAACATTCCTTTGACTCTGCATTATCTGCAGCCTGGACATCCTATGGTGACTGAATATCATGAATGAATCATGGCGTTCATTTATTTTTCCACAGGTTTATAAAAGAGTAGCGGCAGATTCCATTAGTGAAGTGTCCACTTGTCCAGTCCAATAGTGATGATCATGTTTTCATATTATTTTCTCTAAGAGTGATGGCCTTGGTGGAGGACAAAAATGTTGCCCATATGCTCCAAACAGGCCTATTAATATCCATTGTTTGTTAAGAAGCTTGCATAAGGGACAGAAAAGAATTACTGGCTTCCACCCACCTCTCCTCCCAGGAGTGTATTGGCTCCAATCCCAGGCAATTTAATTTTCCCTCTAGACTGAGTTTGCCTAGGAAGACAAGAAGTAAACGTGTTAGAGACAGCTGTCTCCTGAAAACAACATGAATCATTGCACAGTTTGTGGTACGACAGCTCTGAAATGTAGACTGTGGTAGTCGTAAATGCATGCTGTTTTAAGAAAAAGAACACATTTAGCTAGAAAATCAGCCATCGTCTATTATTTACTATTGACATCACATAATAGATTAGTGTTTCTGACATGCAGTTGGCCACAGATTTACACAATTACTGTACAATGCTGTATGATGCTACATTTTCCACAACAGTTAACTGTCCACTTTCATCCCTGCAGTTGTCCAGAGTTTTGCTGAAGACTTCATAAATACGCATGACTCAACAGATCCTCGAATGAGCAGCAGCATATGGAAGGTGATTTCAGCATGCTAAAAACCTTGCTCCTCATTTATCAACCTGGATTTCATCCGGAAGAGCATTGACACAAGAAGTATTCATGACAATCCAGTTGATTTGAAAATAAACAAATAAATAAATAAATAAAACCCTGAGACTAGGGCCGAGTTTGTGCAAATGTACAAATGAACTGAAAAAAAATCAGCTGTTTCATATGAATGAATTGAAAAGCAAACAATTCACAACTCCATAAACCAAGAAGAATTTGACTAGCAATTCAAATATGACAAAAGACATGCTTCTATATGAAAAGAGTTACTGCAGGTCTACTGTTGCAGACTGTTGGAGGTGCGATGGCTGACCTGCATTTTTGGATAAATTTCATGCACACCACATTTAGGAGGCACTCTCATTGGTCATTATACATTTGCAATTTTTGTACAATATACACGTGAATATGAAGGCAATCAACATTACCAAAATGTCTGGCAGGAACCTAGGAGCATCTTTTCTGTTCAGTTACATACAACTTTAGTTCAGTCACACACAACTTCTCCAGGCAGGAATAGCTGACAAAGCAGCTCCTAAACAAGCCTATGAGAAATGGTACGCTTACTTTTCCCTAAACCACCTTCATTAGCTTCAAGTCTTATTATCAATCAGTAGTTACTACAGGGGAAGCCATTCATAAATTTCAGAGTGCGAGTTAACAATGCAAGAGTCGAGAAAGGGTTTTCATGCCAGTAGCTATCTGCAGGCAACAGCAGGCCAGCGCTAAGCCCTCTTCAGTTAGCTATTTTTAGCGCTGCTGCAGTCAGGAGGGATTCTTGGTGGGAAGCGCTGTTGGTAGGGAGACAGTGTGGAGGTTGTGGCCCACTTTAGACGGCACACAAACAATAGTGATTAAAACCCTCATACATCTGTCCCATGGTGGACGTTACATTAAAGATCAGCCTATTTGTCTCCATATCTCCTCAGCTCGATAGATTTGCTCCTTTAATGCTGACTGTATGATTCTCACCTCCCTATCAAACGCTTTTATCTCCTGCATCATCTGTGCTTGATTTTCTTCCTTCACGCCTTTTTCCCCCTCCCTTCTCTTTGTCAGTGCAGGATAGAAATGAAAATAATTAGCTTATGACAGCCATGCAGTGGTACACAATGATGGCTATCTTTCTTTTATCTTGTACTGCAACATCAAATTTATAAAAGGCTCTGTATTTAAACCTCTGAACCCAATAACCCTGTGAAATGCAAAAGAATCTCGAAACTCTATTTAGCTCTATCCACATAATAAATCACTCAGCGAATAAGATAGGCATCCATTGATTTTCAGCAGCCAGGGACAGCTTTTTGAAATTTCTCCTTCCCTCAGACCATGACCCTGACTGAACCTGACATCTTTCACCTGCCAGTCATGCTAGAATTAATTTCTGTCAGTAGAAAGCATGGTTTCATAACTGAACCACCTATTTTGCTGTCTTAAATCCACTCCATGCCCTCCATAGATGCAATTCTGTGGAAGCTAATTCCCTCAGAGGGCCCTCCTGGGCTACGCACCAATGCTAAATGGACTTGGCTCCTTCAGAAAGCGGTATGCGGAAGGTCAAAAGACACCGCTAACAGCCATTATCCTTTCTCAAAACGCAGGACGAGCAAAAGCAACCCAACCTTCCAGTCGTACTCATAGCTCCATTCAAACTTGAGCTGTGCAGATGTGGAGGAGAATAGTCTGGTAAATTCAACAGAGCTACAACTAAAATATATATATATATAAAAAAGAAAACCCAATGTCTCCAGGGTGGTCAGGGCACTGGTAATTGGTTTCCCAGAAAGGAGGAGAGAAGCCAGCAGGAGAACGAGTGGCAAGCCAAGTGGGAAACTTATTCTTCGCCAGCCTTCCTAGCTCTCTTTATGGGTTTATGTGCTGTGAGAGATTTGTGATTTTTATCATGATTGCTTATTCCCACAAGCACTTAGACGTGTAGGCGGGGGCCGAGGCAGCAGCAGTAGTAGCAGCAGCAGCAGCAGCAACACCAGCAGCAGCTCAAATGGAGGGATTTTCATAGTTTTCTTTGTGGCGCTGTGATGCTGTGATGTAAAGCTTATTCAAATACACCCCCTGCTTCATGCAGATACTTCCTCACATTACTAACCCAAAGAATTTGCTTGTTATTCCACAGCAGGCATAATCATAACACAGGCATAATATACCGGGATGTGAAGGTGCCTAGCAAATTTCTTTTTTCCTTTCTATTCCTATTGTATTATTAATAATGAACCCTAATTATTACAAATATTGATTGAGACTCATTTTCTTTAAAAAGGAGATATTATATATATATATATATATTCATGCGTGTCCTGAGGCAGGTGACTTCATTTGGTGAGCAGATTAAAAAGAAAAATACTCTCCTATTTGACTATGCTGCTCATGCAAAAGTCTAAATTATTGCCAAAACCTTTCCAATAGAAGCAACTTGCTATAGCATTTGAAATCTCCAGCTCATGGGCAACATACAAATTTTAAATGGTATAACAGGTCATGTCTGCTGCTGCTACAGATAGTCTCTGGCTTATGCAAATTTAAAACAGACTACACACTTTCCAGTTAAATGTTACCACCCAGAGAAGTACACTCGCCCAGAATGCTTAATGTTTAATGAGATCTGCAGCTGATCGCATCTTTTTTTTTTCTTCAAGCATCACTACTTTCAGCCAATGCAATTTAACAGCACTTGAAGTTCCCAATTGTCTTGTTCAGCGAAGAATCCAAATGTTCTTCGATTACCTCGACAAAACGGGTAACTGCTCTGCGCGATAAACTTATCAATACGAATTTGCTCTCGCTGTCTTTAAAGATAATCTTTCTATCGTGCACTTCTTAAAAAAAAAGTAACTTCAGAGAATCTTGCTGTGTCATCATTTAAATGCATGCAAGTAGCTTGCTTTTGCGTCAGGTTGCTTTATTAGACCAGTCTTTTCATGACTGTTTGCTAGCATAGTTAAGCATGCCTGCTGACTGCTATGTGTATTCTTTGCCAACTTTAAAGAAAGTGTTGTGCAGTTTATTCTTTTTCCAAGGTTGCTGATTGTAAGCTCCCCGGCAGTCCTGAAGATATTTTTCTCTTATAAAAAAAAAAAAAAGTCTCAGGTGATTCAGATTGGTTAATGGATTATCGAGAAGCACAAAAAAAGGAAACATATGCAGTATCTCTAAAAAATAAAAAAAAAACATGATAAATAATGTCTATTGATTATTTGACTATGAGGGCTGGTTCTAACTAGTGGCAGGCAGATGTTTGGACCATCCTTGATCTATTACCAAAGAAATGAAATGAAATCCTAAGGCGATTGTACACTTGTGTTGTTCTGATGCTAAGCTTTAGCAAACTATATCAGAAAAACCCAGAAACACATCTTACCTTGGACATGAGAAAATCCTCAGTAAGGCAGAGACACCCCAGCACCAGAAAAAAAAAGCAGAAGATGGGAAGTAGGAGGAGAGGATGGGTGGATGGGATTTAACCCTGTGTTATTGCGATACTGAGTCTTCTTCTTTGACGGACTTGCCATACTCTGGATTTAAGTCCACCACTGTGGTGCCTTTGAGTGACCCATAACCTCCCTCATGAGCACCATAACTCTCGGGCCTCTCCTGACTAAGAAGAATCGATGGTTTACTTGCCGAAGCGGAGGAAGAGGATGAACGGGGTGGTGGAGGGTTGGACGTCGACCCTTGCTGACCACCGTTGGTCTGTGAGCACACGTTGCTGACGCGCTCTGCCTTTTGCTTATAGTGCTGGCTGTGCAGCTTGTACTTCATTAGCAGGATGAAGATGAAGACGAGCACAGAGGCCACGATGATGCCTCCGATGACGATAATCATTGTGCCGCCCAGGAATTGGTCATGGAGCGAGCGGCAGTGGTGGTACTCGCGCTCGGTGCTAAACGACACGCAGCCGACGAGGCGTGTGGCCGTGAGGGCAGTGACTCCGTCATCATAAACAGCCAACACACAGAGATCGTAGTCCCGTGCAGAGGCCAGGTCGCTCAGCTGAAACAGCTTGTATGAGGCTGGAATCATCCTGAAAGAAAGAAACGATAAAACATCAAAGAATGGGAGGAAGTAGGATTTTAGAACAAGACAAAGCCCAAACCTGCAATATGTTATTGATTATTGCAAGCTACATGTAAAGCTGTGATGTATTGGTGTTTGAAGATAATAACAGTTAAACAGAGCAGTCAATACAATTGAATTACATTTGCCGCGGTTTATTGGACTTTCCGTACCACCGGCTGTATTGATCGGGCTTCCTAAATGAACGCAGAGATGAGATAAAGAAAAAACATATCAAAGCATGCCGTTGTTTTGACCAGTCGATGCCTAATTTGCCATGCTGCAGTGTGAAAATAAGAACACTGCTGTTTTCCTAATAGCACAGCTGTTTCTTGACCATGAATAGCAATAATAAGAGACATCAACGCTTAGAGGGTAGGCAACTACAGTTATATTTCTAAGTTCTAAGTTATATTAAGTCACATTTTACTCACACTTTGTCTTGTTAATGCATTACGACTACAGTTATTTTAAATAAAGCTATGTTTTTTTTCCCCAAAGGTAATTTGTTACTGCAGTAATCCATATAAAGGGAAAAGTTCTGTCTTCTGCTTATGCGCTCTTGTATGGAACAAAAAGACATCTAGTAACCAACAGATTTGTAGCAAAGCAAAGCAATTGTGTCTGGAGTGAAAGAGGAGGTAATGAGTGATGCAATCAAGTTCATGCAAATGATGTTCCCGCAACACATTTTTATAGAAAGGATGCATATATTCAACGTGTTGTTTATCCATAAATCATTGGCCTAGCCCATAATGGCATGCAAAATCACAGGCAGGCAGCAGTAAACACGGATGATCCATGAATTATCCAATGAATTCCAATGAACGAAAACATGAGCGACTGTTAAATCCAGGCAGCTCAATGCGAATCAAATTAGACTTTGCGACAAGACAAAGATACAAGAGAAAAGCAATAATACAGTTAGGAATAGACCAATGGCAGGACAGGGATGGAGAGAATCCAAACAAAGCCAAACAAATTTAAATGTAAAAACAAGCAAATTAGCTATCAGCTATCCAAGTGAATTATGAAATATTACCTCATCACCAGGTCATTAGTTAGATAATTAAGTTTGAGGAAATGAATATTATACCAATTACACCATCAAAAAATACACACTTGGATAATAACGAGTATCAGATTTTAGTGTTGAACAAACTAGTTAACATAGCTCTTCTGGGAATTTAGCAAAAGGTAGCTCAAGCTGCTGTTTATATAAATAAAATAATTCCTTTTAGAGTTCCCTCCAAAGCAATACAAACACAATAAAACATATGGCTCCTTGCCTGAATATTGGGGCAAGATGCAATGTTTTCTGAATTTACACACAACATAATTGCTCCGGGTCATGTTTCCTAAAGGCATTGAAGCACAAACATCGCTATTAAACAGCACCAATGAACACTTTCTTTTACCAAAGATCTTCACTTCATGATCCTTAAGGGAACCTTGCACCGATTTACTGTATTTGTTTTAGTAGTCATTTGAACAGGGCAAGGTTGAATAGAGCAGATGCCTTGTCCCTTTCTCTTTAGCAGATTTTGATTTACCTGTGGATAGAATGCAATAACAGTGCAGTGCAACAGTTGAAAAGTCTCAGTGTAAAACTGAATACTGGAACCAACCGAAGTTGGATAAAAAAAAAATGGCATTTAGATTTTTATTGAGTCTTTTTTAAAACAAATGATTGAGATTTATTTATCAGTATAAATATGTGGAGTATGTAGAACAGGTTTCTGCCAGTACATGCTAGAATTTGTTTTTTTTTTTTACATTTTTGCATATGCAGAGTTGTACAAAACGGCTTTAGATAAATCCTACACAATCAAAATTTCTGAGCATATGCACAGACACGCACATACTTCAATCAATCAGTCAAAGAATGCAACTAATATCAATTAAAAAAAATTGCTGGCAACATGAAAGGATCCATGGTTCCTAGTTCGATCCTGCACTCAGATTACTCTTCATGCTGTTCATGAGTTTCACATGTCCTCCATGTTTTTATGGGCTTCCTATTGGTTCATCTATATCTCCAAAACACCCCCCACCAATCTACATATTTTCTTCTAACTCATGTTAGTTAGGATGGTTGTTAGAAGCTTTATCTTTTACTAAAGCGAATGCACTACAAAAAAATGAAGCAGAACCATATTACAAATTTGGATATGTGGAGGACGTGGAAGGTTAACACTACTGCCATCATATTAGAACAACTGACCCTACAGCTTTTGCTCAAATTAATGTTGACCTCTACATTATAGCACCCTTTTGTGCACCATGTCTGCATGTAAATATAATGTGAGCTCTGCAGCAGGTTAGTCTCAGGCTGTCTGAGTCATGCATTATTCAGAGACAGAGACAGTTTCTGTCTAGCCTTTACCACCAGCGCTTCGGTTCTATTTATCAGAGTCAGAGCCGCTCGACCTGGTGTACTGGCCTGATATGATGAAGACCTTCTTGCCCTGTGTGTGTGTGTGTGTGTGTGTGTGTGTGTGTGTGTGTGTGTGTGT
>JAAIIK010000101.1:4619796-4647913 GCA_014706435.1 Silurus glanis | reverse complement strand
TGTGTGTGTGTGTGTGTGTGTGTGTGTGTGTGTGTGTGTGTGTGTGTCTTGGCTTGATTTGACAGTGAAGGTAATCACGCATACTGAAGGCACTAGAACTCAATGGCTGGAGCAAGCAAGGTCTCATATTGCATATTTCAGTCACATTTGACATGCATCATCATTTAAAGTGCCCACTACAATGGTTTATGTAATGACACATATAGAGTGTTGCCCTTAGAAATCACACACAGCCAATAAAAAGGGAAAGGGAAATATCATGACTTTATTCACACAGTATGTGGTACCCAATTATGTTGTGCATACTGTATACACTATATTGGCGAAAGTTTGCAGACACCTGTTCATAAGAATGGCATGTGCTTTTTGAGCAATCGCATTCCACATGTAGTCCCAACTTGCTCTTATAATTCTCTCCATTCTTCTGGTAAGAGGTTCTACTAGATTTTGGAGTGTGCTTGTGGACATTTGTGTTCATCAGCCACAAGGGTGTTTGTAAAGTCAGGTACTGACGTAGGGTGAGGAGACCTGGGGTGCCGTCAGTGTTCCAATTCATCCCAAAGGTGTTCAGTAGGGTTGAGATCAGAGCTATATAACAGGACACTCAAGACCTTTCACTCTAAACCATGAAAATCATATCTTCATGGAGCTCGCTTTCTGCACAGGGGCATTTCCATGCTGGAATTTATTTGGGTTTCCAAGTTCAAGAGAACTAAAAAATTTATTATACCACATCCAAAGACGTCCTATACAATTGCTTGCCTCCAGCTTTGTGGTAACAGTTTGGAAAATAACCATATATGGCAGGAAAGGTCAGGTGTCGCAATACTTTCGTTCATATAGTGTCTATAAACCCACACACACACATATATATAATCACTTAAAATACACCAAAAGAGCAGCGTTCATTTTGTTGCCTGTTCAGTTAAACTAGAAGATGCCTCAATTAACATATGGATTTTGAATGAATGACAGTTGAGTAGGTGTTTTGAACTCTTGTATAAACTGACAGCCCTTGAATGTCCTGCCCACCTTTTCCCCAATTTTACATTCGCAATCTTTCAGACAATTCCCTTATATTGACTTGATTTTCCCATTCACTTTGTGACAAGTTGAACAACTGTATGCTTCTTAGTATATTTTTTAGTTTTTGAAGAGAAAAAAGTCTCAAACCTTTAACTATTTCAGCAGCAGATTAAAATTTTTTAGGTCGGTATGAACATTTCATGGTTTCCACGAGAGACATTATATAAGCAATTTATAAAAACTGTGTTAAGATCTTTACTGTTTCCTGCATAACTACTTCCCCAGAATGCCCAGCCCCTTTGGTAGGGCTACACATTATTCCTATTTGGGGGGATTGCGCATTTTGAACTGAACAGAATTTAAATATACCCAGGTTCTTCAAACCGCCTTGTTCTCTGGAAGGTCACACTCTAATGAGGTGACACATTAAACCCTGAGTTTGATGGCTGCGGACGCTTTAGCACAGCATTTGATAGACATGTAAGTTATTCTTTTCTCCTTTTCAGATACCAAGGTGTTCAGCCTGCCACTGGTCTGTCACCAAAATGCATCAAAAGTGAGGTTGGAGGGGGTCAGGTGGAGCCTGCTACTTTTGGTATATGTCAGAAATGCGCAGCTCTATCATCATACGCCTGGAAGTCTTGCCATTTAATTACCTGTTCACAGCACATAGGGGAAGAAGGTGGAGAAAAATTAATGGTGGGAGGCTCTTAAATGTTGACAGGTGACAACTGATGGTAGCATTTTTTGACAAGCCCACCTAATCATCACCACCTCTAACTTCCCTCCCACCGAATTCGTCATTCATCACCTTCACATTTAAGCCAGCACCGTTCCACTTTAAACCAGACAGCTCGAACCCTCCACCAACACACAACTCTATCAGATTGCTCATGTACCTGCAGGATCTTTGACATTTGCCTCTGCCTTCAAACACCCGCTGGAACTATCACTCGGAATCTCTTTTCCAGTTTTCAGTATGGGAGAAAGATTTGATGGATTATAGGCACCTAAATTATACTTTGCCACTTGCTCTTACTTTATCCTCTATAATCTCAGCAATCTTCTCCTCTCTTGCTTCTATCTGACACAACCAGATTTTCAAGCTCTGACTTCCATTGCATCTGCATTCTCGCTTTGACTTTCCACTTTTCCAACAGGTCACACTTTATAAACCCAAGCTCATTCTCCTCAACTTCCTTTCTTCGATCTCGATCACCATTTCAACATCTCCTCCTCAGTTATTCTCTCAGCATCAACCAGGATACAGTTTAATATTAACATACAATTTATATTTAATTGATTTTGACCAATTCTTTTTTCTTTTTTTGCTATCATCATCATCATCATTATCATCATCATCATAAAAAAAGAGACTTCCTTTCTTTTCTGCATAATTAACAACAAATTGCTTTTGGTGTGCATCTTTTGATGCTCTTAATCTGTCCATGGAGACGTGGCAGAAATTAATTATTCCCTTACAGACCCTTTCAATGGGGAATCACTGGAGACAGTGATGAAAGGACCAATGCAGAATATTAAGAAAGGGAAATCGGTGTAGCCACTTTTTGCACTTTTCACAGCAAATAAGGCATTTTTAATTGTAAACATCCGGTGGAAAAAGACCTTAAGGCTCAGAGAGATGGATAGAACGATTGGTTTCTTTCTCTGTATCTGAGAAAGCAAAGCACACAAGTTTTTTTTCAGCCAGTGTACATCATGACTGGTTGTAACTGTTGAGGATAAACAGTTAATTTAGAGCTTGTGTTTTTATTTCTTTACTCGGTGTGTAGTTTAATGTATAATGAGCTGCACACAGCAAATGAGATTTGGAAAACTTTTGGTTTTAAAGAAGAAGAGCCTCGAACAGCACTGTAGTTTTGCCTTGGTATTGAGGTCATTCTTTATTCTGTTGTCATGTGCAAATTCTATCAGGCCGTAGTAGCTTTTAACGTGTTCGTCCTTTCATCTGTATGTAAATGATGAGACTCATCATGCTTCATGATTGTCCTCATACAAACACAGATTTCATATTTCCACTGGGAATGCTCCTTCCATTCTTATATAGAATCCTGTCTGCTGGATCACGCCATAGCAAATGCTCTTTCATCATATTGTTGTGTCGCCGTGCAGTCGGCCTTCGTTTAAGGTCATTTGCATCGATTCTGATGGTTCTGTCTAAACTAAATAGAGGAGAAAAAGCAGCAGAAAGCCAACAACGGGCCTATTCTCCCGCAAGCTAAATGGAGAATCAATTTATTAATGGAATAGAAGAATCTCAACTTTAGAAAGCTATTTCTGAAGAAAAGTCATTACAGTTTGATGAGCTATGATATACACTGGAAAAGAATAATAGGCTAAATGCACCATCCAAATGAAAATTTACCAATATGATGAACCATTAGAGCACATTTATTGGCATAATGCATGTCCTGCTGTATGCAGTGTTTGTAGTACTTTGTCTGTTTATCAACCGGTAAACCATTAACATTACTAAACAATTTCCCATATTACATGGTACAAATCCTTGTGATAGTAGGGTATCTGCAAGAATGAAAGGGAAAGTTTATAGGACTGTGGTGAGACCTGCGATGTTGTGTGGATTAGAGACAGTGGCAGTGAGTAAATGACAGGGGGCGGAGCTGGAGGTAGCAGAGCTGAAGATGTTGAGGTTTTCGTTGGGAGTGACGACGATGGACAAGATTAGGAATGAGTTTATTAGAAGGACAGCCCATGTAGGACGTTTTGGTGAGAAGGTGAGGGAGGCCAGATTGAGATGGTTTGGACATGTGCAGAGGAGGGACATGAGTTATATTGGTAGAAGAATGCTGAGGATGGAGCCACCAGGAAGGAGGAAAAGAGGAAGGCCAAGGAGGAGGTTCATGGATGTGGTGAGGGAAGACATGCAGGTAGTTGGTGTGAAAAAGGCAGATGTAGAGGACAGGGGGGTATGGAGACGGATGATCCGCTGTGGCGACCCCTAATGGGAGCAGCCGAAAGTAGAAGAAGAAGACATGGTACAAATCCTTGAGGCATGAAGGATATGCCTTTGCCCCTATACATACCTGGAAATGTTATCTTTACAATGGATTTAATATAGATAACCAGATCTTAAGATCTATTGTTACATTAGACTTATTTTCCAATGTCTCTGTGTAAAATTTAAACCTGCCAACCCACTGAAGTTGGATAAAAAAAATGCACATTTACATTTTTATTGGGTCTTTTTAAAACAAATAATTGGGTTTTATTTATCGGTATGAATATGTGGAGTATGCAGAACAGGTTTCTGCCAATACACGCTAGAATTTATTTATTTTATCGTATATGCGTATGCGGAACTGTACAAAATGGCTTTTGATAAATCCTACACAATCAAAATTTTTGAGCATATGCACACACACACCCACACACACATGCTTACACAGAAAGAAAAAAAAATCCCAAATAGTCAAGCATGGTTAAAATGGAAAAAAAAAAAACTATTGCTGTATTTTGTTGGCCTCTCCAAAAGTGAGGTGAGTTGCTGACAACAAAAATTGCATTGGGTAAATGAAATTGACTGTGCCACTCATCACTCTCAGCAAAGCTGTTCCTGTGATCCTCAAAAAAAAAGTTTCTCTGCACAAAACTGTGTGGGCCAAATCTTCAAGTAATATAACATCTTTGACTGACACACATGACTGACAGATTGTTGTAGTGGGATGGAAGACCCTCGTATTCAGTTTACCTACAGTTACACTTTTCTGCCACTAGTCACGTCTGGATGTGCACGACTGCACCAATTCACACCAAAGAGAAAAAAACTCGATAACCCATATTCTGGGTGTGGAAATGTGTCTGTGGGTGGTTTGTGCAGCCTCTGATCCCAAAGTCTGAGTTTAAACCAGAAGTTTTATTTAGATGTGCAGGTAGTCCCTGAGTTACGGTGGTTAAAAAAAACATTGTTTTCGTTCTTATGATAACGATAGGGGTACGACAAAATGAAATATATTTTAGGTTTTGTGCGGCAGGCAAATGTCACAGCAAATATGCGGTATGACAAGTTGGGGTGCTGTTAGGATGTACTGAATGAGATTGCAAAGTTCAGTTCTCTTGGTTTAGGACGCATATTTATTTGTGTTTTTGCTGTTTAAAGCCCAATTTTAACTCTTGTCTCTCTTCATTTTATGGGCATTTTATGCCAGACACTGAAACAAAGCATACAGGGTGCTTCACCCTCCAATACATATACATATTATAAAGTTTATACATTATGGTACTGTAAATTGCTTTGTTTTACTAAATTATGTATTGTAATTTGATACAATTATTATCAGGTTCCCTGGTGGTCTAGTGGTTAGGATGCGGCGCTCTCACCGCTGCGGCCCGGGTTCGATCCCCGGTCAAGGAACCAACCCCAGCCACTTTCAGTGCCGGTCCCAAGCCCGGATAAATTGGGGAGGGTTGCGTTAGGAAGGGCATCCAACATAAAAACATGTACCAAATCAAACATGCGGAGGATCCGCTGTGGCGACCCCTGATGGGAGAAGCCGAAAGAAAGTTTAATTTGATACAATTATTAACAATTTACAGCATATTTCCCCATACTGAACACCATTCTTTAAGATTCCTGAGTATGCTAGGTCTCGATATTTGTTATTTGTTATAAGTTATGATGGGGTCATCGGAACATTTCTCCTTCGTAAGTCGGTTGACTACTTGTGCTGCTAATGTTCAAAAAAATTACAATCAATACATTTGTGAATGCAAACTCAAAACAGCTCTTCAGCTTATGCTTTTTCTTATGCCATTTATCTTGATTAATGACTGCTAGCAATAACATTCATTAAAGGTTTCCTTTTCCCAACACCAGCCAGTTAAACTGCAAGGAAAAGTACATCTTTCATCTGACACATGTCAAACATAACAAATCAGCCAAAGGAATATTCTGTATCTCAGTAAGACACCAAACTGAAACCTTAGGCTTAGCTGATTATGACTAAGACAGGAAAGATCTGTGGATCCTGTGAACTCTGACAGATGCAGTAAATGTTGCACAATGATCCCCTGTAGAGATTCTATTCCAAAAAAATAAAAAAATCACCAACTGATGCTGGTAATAATAAATCAGAAAAGCAAGTCACACTCACCTGTAAATGAGGATCTCGTCCGTGGAGCTGTTGTACTGGATCTGGTACATGCGAACCCCAGGGATATGGCTTTGTGAAGGCCAGCGGATGGTGACTGATGTGGCTGTTAACTCAGTCACACTGACCCGCTGTTCCACTCTTGTCTGCCCCCCACTGCTGTTTGACTTGATGGAGGTGGGCATGTCTGAGGGTCCTGGTTCTGGTTCGAGTTTCGGGTCGTAGTGTGGCGAGGGGTTCACCACAAGTTCCACAGGGGCTGTGGCCTCTCCTGCCGCATTGGAAGCGATACAGGTAAACACACCTGAATCTTTTACAGTGGCTGTAAGGATGTCCAGAGAGCCGTTCTCAAAGGCGGTTGTTCGAGACGTGTTTGCGATCAGCTTGCCGTCCGGACTCACCCAGTGTGTCGTAGGTTCAGGGTCTCCCACAGACCTGCACCTCAAGCTCACCTCTTGACCCTCCATTACAAACATCTTAGAAGTGTGGCGTGTGATCATGGGTGGCTCACACACAAACTCCTCCTCACGGATGGTCCAGAAGTACTTCCCTGCTAGTTCTTTGGGAGAGGCACAAGTCTCAAGGTCGTCCTCTCGGGTCAGTCGCCTCAACCACACCAACTCACAATTGCAGTGCAGCGGGTTTCCACCGAAACTCAGCACTAGTGCTGTTAATGGCGAGCCCTTGGTTTTTGCATAAACCGGTATACGCAGAAACAGAGGGTCTGGAGGAATTTTCTTCAGTTTGTTGGAGGTCATATCCAGCCTGGCTAGCTTGTGCAGGTTGGAAAAAATGCCCTCCGGCACAAACTCGATTAGGTTGTGATCCAAGCTAAGTGTATTGACACTGACAAGGAGAGCTATGGTATCCCATGGCACATTTACCAGGTTGTTGTAGGACAGATCCAGATCTTCTAATGTTTCTAGGAAGTCTTGAAAGGCTCCATGGGAAATGTGTTGCAGCTGGTTGTTGGCCAGGATTAGGTGGCGCAGGTTGACCAGGCCTTGCAGATGAGCGTCGTCTAGGGCTGTGAGCCGGTTGGCATCGAGGTGCAGCGCATGGAGCTCCTGCAGGTCGGAAAAGGCATAGGGCAGGATGAGGCTGATGGTGTTGCGAGACAGAGTCAGATGGATGAGACTGCTCATGTTGGCGAAGTCGCGGTGCCGGAGTGTTGTGATGAAGTTGTCCATGAGCCGAAGTTCAGCTGTCTGCCGGTCGATGTTGGGTGGCACGAAGAGCAGGCCTGTCTTGGCACACAGAACTGTGTAGGATGGGAGGAGATTCTGACAGGTGCAACGCTTTGGGCACAGCATAGCGGCAATGGGCAGCACCAGCAGAGACAGGCACAAGAGCGCTCGTTCCATGGCTGCACACCTGCGAAATCAGAAGAGGTCCAACACAGAGAAAGAAATTTTAGCATGCATGTTGAGTACACACTCTGGATTTCTTTTCCTGCCTCTCTTTTAAACATAGACATACAACCAACGGAAAAGCAAAGCACCACATTTTGAGCCAAAACATTTTTATATTCAGACAAAACAATGTAGACACTTAACAGTCAAAAATACATCTACTAGCTGCCATTGACATATTATAGATATCAAACATGTCACTGTCAAGCAGGTTATTATCTGATTCAAAACAATTTGTCAGTTTGGTTTATGTTTACATGTCACATTTAGCAGACCATCTATAGAGTCAAGCACAATTTCTAAATAGTTTTTTACTTCTGGAGTGTTTGTACTGTAGATAGTTTGACTAAACTGGACTATACAGTCTTATCCTCTTCCCTCAAACACACACACACACACACACACACACACACGCACACACACACACACACACACACACACACACACACACACACACACACACACAAAGAATGGCACAATTACACTTTTTTTTCTCAAATGTTCCTATGGGATGCTCCATCTAAAATGGTATCTATAATTAAATTTGTGATCACAAAGCATTCATTCCAATGTCCCCGCCAAAAAAAAATGATAAAATGAGCTCTTTAATTAATTACTTCCTATTTTGTGCAACTATTTTAAGGCATAAAAAAGCAAAGTAATTACTTAATCTCACAGATACTTGGACCATTGGATTACAAAATTACAAACTGCCACAAGCAAAATCAGATGATTGCAACATTTACACCTAATGCATTCAATCCCCTGTGCTGATACCCAGGACAAGAATAAATAATGTATATGATGCTTGGAATCATTTAATGCATTCTAGTGTTACAAAAAAACATCCACACTGCCACTCCCTACTGAAATGTATGCAGGCAGGAACTGCAGAGCAGAAAGAATAGAAAAGTGGAATTTGTGTGTGTGTTATAGTGAGGTTGCGCCAGAGCTGCCAGCATGCTAAACTTAATTGCCCTCCACCACATCATAGTCAGAATATATGACATCCACTCCATTTTCATTCAAATTTATATATGATACAGTGAGCCCGTTGCACCAGCTGTGTGAATGAGTAATTATTTTGCGTCAATGCTCGCCGCCAATGCTAATGAACATCTGATTTGTGGCCTGTATTGTTTGTGCGTGTACTTCCACATTAATAACTTTTGCATAAAAGCACATAAATGTAATTATTTTCACCACCAGCACACGGCTTGAACGAATATCAAGAAGCTGTGCATGGAGAGATGAAAGGGACATGCCATCTGCAGAGGAGGAGGAAACGCCGGAGCTATTTTACGCCGCTCAGTCAGCAGGGGGAAACGTCGAGCTTTGGGTTTGCGTGTCAGAAACGGTAAGTGCATTGGAAAGGAAAAAGAGTAGGAATGTGAGTATTTGAGCGAAAGGAAGTGGTGATGCATCCAGGCCAGCTTAAGCCCCCACTCTCCATTACGCACAAAGTCATGGCCTACCCATCGGAGAATCAGCCATTATCCACACAACTAACTAAGGAAAGGTCTTTCTTTTCAGCCTTCTCGTTTTCCCCCATCTCTTTACTCTGAGGAATGTTGCATCAGCCTTATACAAGCATATATTTGTTAAATGTTTTTTCAAAAAAATGAAAGAGCAAAAAGATACGCTTCACATATCAACACCAGAGACACTCTCAGTGCTCCTTCTATTTCATAACACTTTTCTACATCCATTCCCAGGATTCCATACTTGCCATCTTCCATCTCAGTGTGTGTCACGTTATTTGTAATTCAACCACAGTATGTTGGGATAAGATGGATAGACAAAGATGCGTTATGTGTGTTTACCTGCTATGTTCATTTGTAGCACTAAGTATAGTAATAGTAGAACTGATTATTTTACAAAACTGTCGAGCTGCTGAATTTGACTAACAGCAGCCTGACAATCGTTCAGATTTTAATTCAATCACAGCTTGACGTCAATCCACTTGTTATATCAATGTTATCATTTCTATAGTAATACCTTATTACCAGAGGCTTTTATAGTGGATGCTGTACATAGACTAAAACTATTAATAATAAAAATAACAAATAGGTTGCCATTTAACATGCATTAAAAGAGTTTAACAATGGACATTTCTGTAACTGAAGACCTGTAACTATAATCTGTTGAAAGTTTAACATTGCCATAGAATAAATAATATAATTTTCACCCAAATAATTAGGGGCAATTTAATATGTAGTCATATTTATCTATTCTTTCTTTACATATATTTGTTTAAGTCAACAAACAATAACTAAAACCCATTTCTAGTCTTTTTTTTTTTATATATAATTCCGAGTTTTTTTGCGCTTCTTTTGATAAATATACTTTTGTTTTTAAAATATAGGCTAAAATAAGTGGAAACTATGACTATAAACAGGTTTGAGTATTTTATAGATTATTTTTTATTGTAATATTATGAAGAAAAAAAAAAATACTACACCCATTTGACTGTAAGATATGATAACTTATATATATAAGTGCCCAAACATGAAGCGTTTTCTGTGAGCTGAAAAAAAGGGACTGAATTGAATTACGGAAAATGCAACAGAAAAGCAAGAGGTCACTTTTTTGTGCGTTCAGCTTCATACTTTTTCCACTGTAGACGTTTGTGGAATTTATTTCAGCCACTTCACTGCCAATATACACTCTTCTAGGTTTCATTTTTCTTCGGTGTGTCCCTCCCGTCTCACAACACCCCTTTCCTCATTCGCAACCACCGTGTGCATGAATTTTTCAGAGGTGCAGGTGACTCCAAGGATGTTTGAAATGAAACAGCCTGAGCATGTGCAAAGCAACCCCAGCCATCTGAATATTAATAAAAAGCCATGTAGGTAAACATCAAGCACACAGAGGTCATATTGTAGTTATGGACTCTTCCTATACAATGGAAGATATATTCTCATGTGAAACTATGGCGTTGCAAGGTTTTTAGCATGAAAAGTTAATGGAGTGGAAACAAGGCTATGTTTTGATGGTCTGATTTACTGGCAGAAGGTCCAGAGGGACGTGAACTAAAATAGCAGGGTCTGATTATTGATACTTTCTATAGATTTCCTGTCAAATTGAATACAATTAAAATATTGAATAATTAAATATACTCTATTTATTTTGCCTGCCACTTTAAGCTGTGAATGATTTCAAATCCTTTGGAGCCAAGCTTATTATTCAGTTATTCATTTTAATGCATTTATTGCAGTGACTGCTATGAATGATCAGGAACAGTAATAGGAAAGGTATGTAATTATGAAAATAAGGACCATCATCCGAGAGTTCAAGAGGTTAAAAGCAAGTTGCAATTTGGAAGCTACATATGTCCTTATTTTAACAAATTAGAAATTCAAGACATCGTACATTGTATGGTCTTACCTCAGCTTCGGGCTTAAGGAATGAAAGCATACATGATCAATGCACTATGATAAGATATTTTCACAAATGACATCTCAGACATCTCATCAAATCGTGCTACATAGGGCCACTGGATTTAAAATTCGATTGAATCAGATTCTATAATAATTGCAAGTTGCCAATTGAAAGACACTGATAGCATATTAATGGCTTGTCAGAATTATGGCATTATGAGTTTTTGACTTGACAGTTGAAATGCAATGTTATATAAAAAAAGGAGTAGGAGGCAGCATAGGAGTAGGAGGCAGCAATTTCAGTAAGAAAAAAAACACAGCAGAGTGTACGGTGGCCGAGGAGTACAAAACATATTAAGAAATCCGAAAACAAATGAACAAATTAGAAAACACTTACAAATCCGAAAACAAAAATAACAAATGCAAAAACTAAATAACAAATCCGAAAACACATTAACAAATCCGAAAACACAACGACGATTCAGACAAACCGGAAAAGGTAGGTATAGTTTGTGAATGGAAACTTACCGATCATTGGACGAGACATCTGTCATTCAAGATATACAGGAAGTATGAAATCTTATAACTTTGTTTCTTGTACATGTGTAAAGTTCTCCCGTTTACTTTAAACTATTTTTTATAGTGCACCTTTAAATATAAGAAAATAACAGAAGTAAACATTGGCAAGCAAGGAGAAACTGTTGTACTTCCTGTATATCTTGAATGACAGGTGTCTCCTCCAATGAGCGGTAAGTGTTCCATTTGCAAACTATACCTACCTTTTCCGGTTTGTCTGAATTGTCTTTGTGTTTTCGGATTTGTTATTTTGTTTTCAAATTTGTTATTTTGTTTTCGGATTTGTTAGTGTTTTCTAATTGGTTAATTTATTATCATTTATTATAAAAGACATTAATCAACAATTATACTACAATACTAAATATTTATTAATTGATTCCCAATACATTGCCCAATGATTGCATTAAAACAACACATAATAATAAATAATTACACATCATACCTTTTATTCATAGTTACCGCACACAAAAAAATAAAAATTACAGTTCCAATATGTTGACCCTGGAGGCTCCATGATAACTGTCGCCTCACAGAAAACTCAACAATTAAGATTGCTTAAGATTTCTAAGAAAAAATATCAATCTGTCAAATCTGGAATAGTTGGGAAGCCCAAATTTCAAAGAGTGTTGTGGCCCATACACTATATAGACAAAGAAATGTGGACAGCTCAATGTCACACCTATATTTGGTTGTTTCCCCAAACTTCTGCAAGCACAAAATTGTCTACAGTGCTTTTGTATGCTGTAGCATTAAGAGTTCTCTTCACCAGGAATGGTTCAAATAAGTTCCTTCATCACAATGTGCCAGTAAACAAAGTAAGGTCCATGAAGGTATGGTTTGCCAAGGTTTGTATGGAAGAACTTGTGGGGCCTGCCAAGATCCTTGACCTTAACCTCAAAGGGATGACCTAGAATGCCAACTGGGGCAGTAATGAAGTGGGAACAAAGGTATTATAGCATGTTGGGGAAGACTAATTCTGGATATGGATGTTTAACGTGCACAAATGGGTGTGATTGTATTGGTGTCCACATACTTCTCGCCAGGCATCGTATATCAGTGATGTGTACCACAGTAATTATTAACATTCTAAACATCAATTTTCTTTCTATGCAGTGCACCTAATGCATATGTTTAATTCAACTGCTTTCCAATCAGTTGTGGATGCTGCTGGACGCAAACAGTATATTCGATGCATATTTAATATTAATAATAAAAAAAATAAAACGTGAGACGATCAAACCAAGACTAATGGAAATATGAAACAAGATTACAAATGTAACTATATGCTTCAGAACAGAGCTTCATTCTTTGAGTGCTGAGTAACTAGAGTAAAAAAAAGATACTGTAAACTTATTTGGTAAAGTTGATTTGTGATAGTAGGGTATCTGCAAGAGTGAAAGGGAAAGTTTATAGGACTGTGGTGAGACCTGCGATGTTGTATGGTTTAGAGACAGTGGCATTGAGTAGAAGACAGGAGGCGGAGCTGGAGGTAGCAGAGCTGAAGATGTTGAGATTTTCGTTGTGAGTGACGAGGATGGACAAGATTAGAAATGAGTTTATTAGAGGGACAGCGCATATAGGACGTTTTGGTGACAATGTGAGGGAGGCCAGATTGAGATGGTTTTGGACATGTGCAGAGGAGGGACATGAGTTATATTGGTAGGAGAATGCTGAGGATGGAGCCACCAGGAAGGAGGAAAAGAGGAAGACCAAGGAGGAGGTTCATGGATGTGGTGAGGGAAGACATGCAGGTAGTTGGTGTGAAAAAGGCAGATGTAGAGGACAGGGGGTATAGAGACGGATGATCCGCTGTGGCGACCCCTAATGGGGGTATACCTTATACCTTATAATATACCTTATACCTTATAATATACCTTATTTGGTAAAGTAATTCTGTAAACTAACAGCTAGAATGCAATCTGTCCTATTTACAGGGTTCTGCCTGTCAGCTATAAGCCTGTTAACACCAGCAGAGTTCTGTCTGTTATAAAGAGCTATTTTATTCAACTCAGTAGTAAACATGGCCTAATTGCTCTTCAAGAAAACCTTTAGATTAGAAAAGAATATTACTGCTTGTGTGTTTTGCACGTGTTTATTTTTTGTATTTTGTTGTGCAGAACAGTTGGCATTCTTTCCTTGAGCTGACTTGGGTCTAATCTCAGTCTGAACTCTAAAACATTGTGGTAATATGACATCTTTGGCCACATGCTTTTTCTCCATAGCCCTGATCGAGGCGGAGGGAACTGAGGAAGAGGTTGCGAAGTGGTATTTGCACATGGCATTCTCTGCACTTCCGGAGTGTTGCTGAGTGCTACATCAGAAGCCCCAAGGATTACACCCAAGCATAAGGTGTAAGTTTCAGTCATTCTCCTTGTGCCTACATGCTGAAGTCAGGCAAAAGTGTCCAAACAATCCATAAACAGCACTTTACCCATGACCCAAATATGCCATTTCAGCCAGCATGGGTGCTAAAGTGGCACCGTTTATGTACGTAATTACTAGGGGAAGAAAACCCCAACAACTCTCACAAACTACCCTGAAATGCGGTGTTTATCGGCATCTGAGAAGTATCATGTAATGGTGGTCGAGTGGAAGGAGGGGCAGGGCAGAATATAGATTTTGACCGCTTGAGTGCTGAATAATTGCAGGTTGTTGAGGTTTTAAAAGAAAAGCACGGGTCAGATAGGTGCTTGTCCAGCAATTATTCTTTACTATGCATTAGCTAGGAGCAGGCTGCACCTGCATGCATTACCAGACTGATGAGAGGTGAGAGGAGAAAGAGCATATTGCAGCTGGATTAGCATCACGATCTGTGTTTATACCACTCAATAGGAGCGTTTCCTATTAACTGAACCCAAGCCCACATAGCAAAAACAAGCATTTAGAAACAGCTCTCGCTGTGACCACAAAGATGTTTTTTAACACTTTCTAGAGAAGAAAAGTGACCAGTCATAATTGTCCACTACCATTATGTGTTACTTAACTAGTAATTAACTGGTATTCCTTTGAAAAAAAGGAAAAATTGAAGCCGAATGCCCCTCACACGTCTCTGAGTTGGTTACACATTGATTATACACTTTTGTAACATAATTGCTCTGCCTATGAATATTATAATCCGGCTCAATTACCATAATAAAGCTAGTTTGTGGCACAGACAGTGATTTGGGTGTACGGGGGGCTGCATGTTTGTTATTTCTGGATGAGAATTTCTAAAATATATACAGTGCTCTGAAAAGTCTACTGCTCCTGCGGTTCACATTTGCATATTTACGCGTCTATGAATATTCACACGGCACATTCTGAGAATAAGTCATTTTTAACCTGAATTTCTCAGCTCGCTTTCGCACACATCCACACCTACATCAAATTCTTTTGTCTTTCGCACACATCTAACGTCCAAATAGTCTCTTTCTTTTTTTGTTGCATGTACCAAATTTGTTCACATTTGCATAAAAGGAATGCCAGATTTCATTTTTGTCCTGAAACACTAGGCACGCTAGCTCTCGAGCCTCTCTGCATTTCAGGTAACAAAAAAAACAAAAAACAAAAAAAAAACCAGGGTGCGAGATGAGTATGAGTGTGACAGAAGAGCTGTGGTCCTCCTATGCACGCTCTTTGCAGATGCACTTGACAGATCCATCAACACTGCGCATGCAGTCGCTGCTACTGTGGCTTCCAGGGGCTGTGCATCATCCCAATTATATTAAACAACCAAACCCACTCTATCTGGCCCTCTTCAGCCCACATTGAGCCACACTGAGCTCCCGAGGAGTAGGACTGTGAAGTTCATGAGATGACAGTAATGATGCTGAGGCATCAGTGCAGGCAGCAACAGTAACACTAATCTGTCAAGTTCAGCAAAAGAGTAAATGCTGTTAGTGCTAGTAATTACTACACCTCATGATCCACCCCAGTGCTGTCTCTAATAGGGCTGACCTTCAGCACGAAAAGCTTCTGCGAGAGTTCAGAGGAAAAGCTTGAAAACACACTCATGCATGCACACACACACACACACACACACACACACACAGTATACACATAGACACATATTCATAAATAAATATACACATTTCAAAAGGAATCTTGAAGTACAGTTCAATTCAGCAATTATATACCATTATATTGCCACATAACTAATACCAGCAATGGACAAAAAATATATATTTTGCTGCTGAAAGTACAAGAAACGAGTTTACAGAAAAAATAGCTCTTTCTATTTGCCCTCTGATATTGATTTATGACTGCAACCTTTTGAAAGTCTTATCAGCCAAAAGGATTAGGAAGTGATGAATATGTAATGAAGGAAGTGATTGTATATATATTCGAACAGAATCTCTCTCGCTCCCATTCCTATAAATTTGTCATTAGGTTGCACCTAGTCTTGCAATCCAGTGCTGTAACAGGTCTAGAAAAACCTAGTTTCCTTTATAAAAACGTGGCCAAGACCTTTTACAGAAAGAGGCCATTTCATTGATGACCAGCTGTTTTCCATTTTGTCGGCTGTCAAACACGGATTCATGGACCTTTTCTGGAACAAACGATTACTTGGTACATAAAAAAACAGCCACTGTGAGAGACCCAGGAGAGACAATCAGACATCAGCTGGTGAAGGTTGTGCGTAGAAAAAAGTGAAAAAGATAAAGGATGTCCTTAATCCCACAGGTGGACCGTCTGAGGCTGAGACTAGGCCAGACAACCCATAGAACGTACAAAGCGTATCACGTTTGCTATTTTTAAATATGAGGGGTATTCAAGTCAAACCAGGACTTTTAATTTTACAAGTATATAAATGTATGACAAATTGAAACAGGCTGTTTTAGGATGGTTCAGGAGTAATGGCAAATCTTTCTATACCGAATCTTTCAAGGCGTTAGTTAAACGATGGGAAAAGCGGATATATGAAGCATGGGAGTATGTGGCAAAAAAAAGGAAATGCTATTTACACTCTTTAAAATTTGTAATTTTATCTTTGAACTCGAGGTCCCTGTTTGATTTGAACGCCCCTCGTATATAAATTATAGATATTATGGGTTATATAGATAATTGGTGCAATTGGTAACCTATTAAGAGATTCATGCTGAAGGCTTTGAGCTGAAAATATTCTATACAATTCATACACAGCCATGTCTACTGCACCATCCACATTATATTATATTATATATATATAAAAATATTATATTATAATATATTATATTATATTTGTGTAACTGTTTACATGTTGTTTTTGCACAACTATTCGATTCCTGTTGTTGCTGTTTTGTACAACATTTTGCGTACATGTTTACTTGTACAGTCTTGTTTACAGTTCTCCTCTTTTCACATTTTTCAAAAAGTATAACATATTTCACAGTAGGTTTACTGGTCAGCACTTTTTGGTGTTTTTGTGTATCTGTCCTGTTTTGTCTGTTTGCACTCGGTTGCACTTTTTGTGGCGAGGACACTTACTTTAGTCTTCGGCTCTGTGTTCTGTTATGTAGCTCTATGTTGTTTGATGTAGCACTAAGTTTCTAGAGAAACGTTGTTTATTTTCACTGTGTACTGCATCAGCTTTATACGGTAGGAATGACGATTAAAGCTTCTTGACTCATAAGACTATGGAGTGGAAGAACTTCACAGCATATAGCCTCAGTGTTGAATGAACACCAGCGAAGTTTCAATTCTGATTACTTTAATTACATCCTTACTTGATCATCTTCTGTGTTAATTTAAGTCTATCTTTATGAACATCCTAATGTTAATTTGACAAAATGTCATTTGCATAAGATTTCAAAGTGAACTACAGGGATTGTGAGCAAATGTGTGTAGAGTAATGATTTTGCTCAAACTGGTATGCACATTGCACAATTTATATAGCATTCACATGGAGAACATGAGGCATCATCACCAATGACAGTTGGAGAAATCTTCCTATTAGAGGCTTGCTAAAGTTGCATAGTGAGCCTGAGAAGTCTCCAAGGAAACCGAAGAATGGTAAATTAGGTTCTTCAGCCAGGAGATGAACACACACGTTGATGCAAGAAGCGAGGCCACCTTGCCTAAGCTAGCCTCGATGTCCACCTCCTCTAAAGGCTAAACAGACCATCAGAAATCTCACTCGACACTGTGGACACATCATAATGTCAAACCAAAAAGCCGGGACATGAAAGACAAATCCGGTTTCTTAGCTCCTTCCCTCAGATTTGCTCTGACAGCAAGAAACAAATGGACAAGCCGGCAAACAAATCGTGCACATCATGAACGCCAGCGAAAGAAGTGGAAATATCTGTCCTCTGAGGACAGCTCAACAGCTTCCAAATTTAAGGTGTGGAATGAAATATGAAATAAATATGCCGTCTACAGTGGCTCTGAGGCAGGGAAGCATGTGCGATTGGCGTTATCAATCACAAAGTAATGGTTTTTGAAGGAGTTTGGTACATTCCTATATTTAATGACTGCACCCCCCGAGGAGAAGAGGAACAATTTAAACTACTATCTTCCCGTTATGTGCTAGGTTGCAACTTTTTACACCTGTTATAAAAAAGAAATCTGTCTTGTATTCCATTTTTATCGAAAAAAAAAAAAAAACCCCGAAATAAAGGAACGTATTTTTTTTGCGTTGTTTTGCTAAAGATAGCAAACTACGTAGGCTGTTAGCATATTTTTCATATTTATAGATTTTTGTCAGGCTCTTTGTTATCTCTCAATATAAAGGGCATTAAACACAGCGCAACAGTGTATGTTTTGATAAACTAGATTAGGTACAATTTATGCTAACTTGGCAATTTTTGCCAATTGCAAACTAATAATTATTATTATTCCTGTCATCTCTGCCCAAATAATTTGCTTCAAATTTGTTCCTCATAACCTCAGTGTACATTTTGATAACGGTAGTGTCACCACTCAATAACCTTAAATCTGACACGATAGCTAGATATAGTCTAGAACCTCAAATTAGCTTCCGAACAATTTTGTTGTACATTATTTTGTACCATTTCTAAAAACAAAACAAACAAAAAAAAAGAACGATGAATGGAAACCTATCAAGTCATGATCTTCTTCATATCTTCTTACTGACAACTTGTTCTTTCTTTTTAGCTTAAAATGTGACTAACATTAATAGATTATATTCATCAATTCAAAGCATGGGGTAGTGTCAGGATTATGCCAAGAGACATAGGATACACTTCCTAACAGCTACTACACATTCACCTGCTTTCTTTGCACCTGGTGTATATTTTCCGATCATTAGAATTTGTATATATACACAACAACATTCCCTGGACTCTTTGGCTTACATTTGTCCTCTGTGGTTGTCATTGGTATTTGTTTGTATGTATGTTTTACGGTTTGTATGTTAAATACATCTATCTACATTGTAGTCACTTCCTTGCATGACTGGTAGAATGTAACAAATTGAGCCATGATGCAGCTCACTATAAAAGTTCTGGCATACCCAAGTATCAGATTAAAATATAATAATGAATTTAAATAATATACAATAATAATAATAATAATAATAATAATATGTATTTATAAGTGCATCCGGACTTGGTAATGAGGTATTGTTGGTAGAATTTCTTGGAATTTATTTTATTTTGAAATAATGCTGTAACATAACAAACACACATGTACAAACTCACCTATATACAACGACCAGGCATAACATTGTGGCATTATAACATTATGAGCGGTGGAGTGAATAACACTGATTATCTCTTCATTTATGGCACCTGTTAGTGGGTGGGATTTACAAGGCAGCAATTGAACATTTTGTCCTCAAGTTGATGTGTTAGGAGCAGGAAAAATGGGCAAGCGTAAGGATTTAAGTGACTAGACGACTGGTTCAGAGCAGCTCCAAAACTGCAGCTCTTGTGGCATGTTCCCAGTCTTATAAAACATATATAACATATATAACATATATAATTACCATGTATATTTTAAAGGAAACTGCTTGCAGGTTCTGTTAATAAAGCAGGTTGCTTTTAGTCTCAAACAGTAATATAGAAATAAAGTTAGATCTACAGTATTGAATTCCTGGTGTGGGATCCAGTGTAGGAGGTTCCCTTCGAGCCTCGAGCCTGAACATCCTTTAAGATACCAAAAAGAACATGCATCAAGACTCTTCTGAGTACTTTCACTTCGAGAGGTGATAGAGTGTTTTTCCCCTAGCTGTCCGAACAGCTGAGTCACTGGTTGTTTCCAAACAAAAACAGAAGACTCACCTATTCACCAAGCACTTAAATGAACGCCTATAAAAAAAAAAGTCGTGACTGTTTATGTTTTTTTTTTTTCCTACCTCGTCTTCTCTAATACTCTTTTAGTGCAGTGTTGCTTGGCATTCGTTCTCCATGCGCTTAGTTTTGGTCCTGTCTCTTCCCCTGCTCTGTGATTGGTCTGTTATCAAGTGTGTTCACCTGGTTGTTTTTAGCTTTGAATTGTTTCTTCTAATATCCCCTTCTGTTTCTGTTTTATGCTGCAAATTCTTATCATGTACCAGGTCTGAACCTTGGTTTACTTTTTGCTTAGTTTGAACTTTTCTTGAATTTTACATCATTATACATTTTTCTAGTCCCTGGTGGTCTAGTGGTTAGGATGCGGCGCTCTCACCGCTGCGGCCCGGGTTCGATACCCGGTCAGGGAACCAACCCCAGCCACTCTTAGTGCCGGTCCCAAGCCCGGATAAATGGGGAGGGTTGCGTTAGGAAGGGCATCCAGCGTAAAAACATGTGCCAAATAAAACATGTGGAGGATCCGCTGTGGCGACCCCTGATGGGAGAAGCCGAAAGAAAGTTTTTTTTTATAAATTTTTCTAGTTTGTTGCCACTTTGTTGTACTTTGACCGGCACTATTGATTTTGATGATGTTTCATGGATCTCCCTGAATAAATATTACACATAGAACCCTTGATTGTGTTCTGCCTTAACTTAACTAAACATGATGACTAAGGTGAAAACAATAACTTCAGTAGAGATTGAAATTAGTCAGATATTCCTTTTGAAATGGACAGGAACATAATAGTCTTATGCATACCACTAAATAAAAAAAAAAGCACTTCTGTATGTCGATCTGGAACTCATAAAAATTTATCATATTGCACCTACAGGGGCTTGTGGATGGAATGGGTGTAAGATAAGGGTCATCAAGCACAAGCGTTCTGCATTTGTCTGGTGCTTTCCTACATGTTCAATCCTGGTACTTATAATCTCATCCTGCAATGGCTAATCATTACCTTGATCAGCTTGGTCCAAAAGGGTGTCAAATTGTGTCCTGTGGATTACTTAATACCAACCAAGAAAAAAGATTTAAGAGTCAAGGAGATCAAGAAGATTTCAAGAAGAATTGTGTGAATTGTAGGATTTCACTTGTAATCCTTCTGGGATGACAAAGCATGCAGAGCTAACATGGTCCCTGGAACATAAGTGTGTGTTTGTGTGTGTGTTTGCTTAAAGACAGGTACAAGATGAGCACAGAGGAAGCAGAGGGGTGAAGCTCATCCAAGAGACGTGTCCCACGCTGTGTTTGTGGAATTGAACAGCTCTTCTGTGAAAATGTGAGGCTAACCTTATTTACACCCATCGTCCTCACATTACTGTGTGGGGACTGACATTGCATTCATTTTCGAGTGCCACGTAAACGTATGTGAAATATGGCAACGACATATGTTATTTACAGGTGTGTATGTGTTTGGACTGGATTTAGAGCTATCCTTATATAAATGTTACATTAATTTGTCCAAGCTATATTCACACTATTCAACCTGGCCATGTGTGAATTAATAGTCTGCTTGGCTGAGTTACATGACTGTTCTCTTCTTCCTCCTTTTTTTATTTCTTGTCTTGCTGTTTTTTCTTCTGCAAAGGCTATATTATCTGAGCCCATCACTCCCTGAGAGGAGAGCAGGAAGTGGGAGTAAGAAAGAGTGAAAAAGATCGCATGAGCCAGAGAATGAGTGAGAGAGACATGGAAGGGACAGATTTAAAGATATATAGGTTGATAGAGAGAGTGAGAGAGTGAGAAAGAGAGTGGGAATTAAACTGTGCCTTATATTAGCGAATGAATAAGGGAGCTTTGATCTCAGGTCTGAGCAGCATGAGTGAGTGATATTGTTTGGAAAAAGAGGACGATAAAGATAGAAAGGAAGAGAGAGAGAGAGAGAGAGAGAGAGAGAGAGAGAGAATAAAAGAAATGTGTGAGCTTTGCCCTCAGAGCCTGCTAGACCTCTTGCTCTGTGCAGAGCAGAATGCTAATGCTTGGTTAGCATTAGCCTCCAGTCATCCTGGCATGCCAGCTGAAACGGAAGCGTGTTAGCAGCCATGTTGGACAGTGGTGCCTTTTTTCCTGGCAGACATCAAACAAGTGCCTCTGCTTTCGTCTCCCTCTTTCACGCTCAGTAACACAGAAGGAGCAGTGTTGTCACTGATAATAACTGGCCTCCGTTCAGCAAGGAAAAAAGTGCACCGAACACTGCCCTGACTCTCAGCTTCGGCAAAGAGCGGAGGGCTGTAACGAGGAATACAGATTCCGGTTTAGATCACAGAACCGATGGAGTTCAGCCAATGGCAATAAGGGAAGGTTTTAGCTGTCCAGTAACATATCATCGAGTGCTAGTGCTTTCAGTTCAATCCGAATCCACACATACATACAATGCACATGCAGCCCTCAAAGCGTTTCAGAGTGCATTACCCCTCCACCCACGTGCTCACAACAAACCAGCGCTGCACCCACACACACTCAGTCTCAAAGATTTCTCACTTTCTTACCTTATACAAACTCACAAACATACACACACTTGTACAACAAGAAAGGGAACACGAAGAGAAATCATGACTCTCAGGAGGATGGGGATATTTATGAAGTCCTACATACACAGTATTTCAGGAAGGTTTTTCCACAGTAAAAGGTAATAGCACACATCAGTTTTTGCCCTGTTTTCCCCTTACAGTTTTAACATAAGACAATATGATATTTATGGTGGTCTATGGGTACTTTGTGAGATCAGGACTATTGATCTAAATCACACATATCTGAGAACCATATCCATATCCATCAAACTATGCATATACAGTGCAACCTCGATACTCGCGGGGGTTACGTTCTATGACCCGTCGCGAGTAACAAAACATTGCGAGGTTTTGACTCTCTTCTTTTGATGGTTCATTTTTCAAGGGGAATTGTACATCTACTGTACTGTAAACTGAACAAAATATTGTGAATTATTTGTCATAAAGGTTTTATTTACTACTTTAAATGAATAATACAATAATACAATAGTTTTTCCACCATTTTAAATTATATTTTAGTACAAACTGTTTTGAAATGTTACTCCGAACTGCTGAGCCGCTCGCAGGTTCTCGCAAACTATCAGATTTTTTCGTGAGTTACTCTCAGTCCGGTTCAATATGAAAAATCACAAACTATCGAGGTTGCGAGTGTCAAGGTCGTGAGTATTGCGCTTCCACTGTATTTGTACACATATATATATATATATATATATATATATATATATATATATATATATATATATATACATAATACACACACACACACACACACACACACACACCAAACAAACTTTACTTTATGGCCACCAATCAGACAAAACATTATGACCACCTGCCCAATATTGTGTTAGTCCCACTTTTGCTGGTAAAACAGTCCTGACTCATCAACCATTAACAGCATTAACTTCATCAGCAATATGAGCTACAGTAGCTTGTCTGTTGGATTGGACCACACGGGCCAGCCTTCGCTCCCCATGTGCATTACCACAGTTCCCTCCTTGGAACACTTTTGATAAATAATGGCCACTGCAAACTGGGAACATCCCACAAGAGCTGCAGATTTGGAGATACTCTGACCCAGTCGTCTAGACATCACAATTTTGCCCATGTCAAACTCGCTCAAATCCTCACCCATTTTTTTCAGCTTCTAGCACATCAACTTTGAGGACAAATGTTCAATAACATGTTTGCATTATTGTCCATGTTCAGTCTCAGTCAACATTAAACATGTTGGCAACATAAACAGATTGTGGTTGTACAATCCAGTTCTCAAAAATGTAAATGGGCAGAATGGAAAGCCTTGGCAAAGCTTTTGTTGTGCTCACAGAAACACACACATTTTACTTTACCAAGTGTCAGCAATGACCTGAATAAATATATGTATAAACATGTTCTTTTATTTGGAAACATGCTTACATGCACAAAAGTAGTTTTTGCTATCTGCAGAACTGAACGGTAGCCATTAACACAATAGAACAAGGTGCTGGTTAACACCTGCACACAATTCTTTTATAGCAGCAAATACTTATTCTATTAAAAGAAAGACAGAAATTGCAAAAAGGCAGCCATGGGTGATCATGGGTATGCAAAGGAGTGCAGCAGCATGATGATATATACCTATAAAAAAAATTCTAAAATGATTTTGCTAATATAAACCACTACATGATAACATTTATTTATACATTTATTTTCAGTAAGCACTTATTCTGGTCATGATAATGGTTGATCTGGAGCCTTTCCTTCTAAATCATCCTGAATATATACAAATGTATACACACACTCATTCACACCTCCAGGAAATGTAACCTTGCCTATTCACCTACTGACAAGGAAGTGGGAGAAAACGGGAGAACCCAGAAGAAACCCGCATGAGTACAGGAAGAACATGTGAATCTCCACAGAGACAGTAAACTAAGGTCAATCTTGAGATTACACCAGGCCATTGTGCATTTACTTATGTAGAATTCCTTAAATTGTTACAATTTTGCAATATTTTTGCACACACTGTGTTTCGATTCTCCTTTACTTTGAAAAAATAATAATACTTTTCAAGCAGTAAATGTAAAATTTGTGTATTGACTTGTTGTCAAATGTGTTATAAACTAGCCTAAACAGCAGAGCAGTAGTTATACTGTGCCCTCAAAGTCCTTGTATGACATCTTTTCTGAGGCGTATGATAAGTGAACTGGCTGTTGGTTGCTCACCACACAGGCAGCTCACAGATTTAGATTTAAAAGTGAGTTATGGGGTGATCATTTAATTCTGGAAGGTAAAATGCTAATGATGGTGTCCCTATTCCCTCCTGTTTAATTCAAACCATTCCACGATTAATCTTCCTCATTATTTGAATGTACTTTCTTCACGCACCATCATCCAAGTAATCATTAGGATGACTTTGCCTTTCAAGAAAACAAAAGCACGCAGCACATCAGTGAGTCAAATCACATCACATGAAATCAGTGAGTTGGTCCACTATTGCTCAGGTGTTTTTTGATCTCCTCAGATGATTTCTGTACTATGGTCATTCCACTGGTTTGCTAGTGCAACAATAATCTAATCAACAAAACTAATGTACAAGGAATTCCAAGAATTAGGTGTTAAAATCATAGTGTACATTATTTCTTTATATAAGGTTAGAGAATGATTGTCCTGCTTCAGTGTCATGGCTCCTTAGCAGTGGAATAAAGTTCTGCCTCCAAGGCAAATAGTCCCATAGTGTGTCATATTTGTCTGTACTAGTATTGATTGCTTAATACACCAAACTGGCTTTTTCACGAAACTAGCACTTGAACAAGGGTTGAAGTGTCTAATCCTTAATGACTCCCTTCAGATTCTCCAACATGGCTGCACTTAAATCATCAGCAGTTGGTGGTATAAACAAAATGAAGGCCTGTGATTTTTGGCTTATAGATGGTTTGGAAAACTCTAGAGCTGTCTCTAAATTACACTATATGGACAAAAAATATGTGGACACCTGATAAAAAAAATTAGCTTTTTACATGTAGTCGTCATTTGCATTTATAATAACCTCCACTCTTCTGGGAAAATGTTCCATTAGATTTTGGAGTGTGGTTGTTGGGATTAGTGCTCATTCAGGGTGTTACTAATTTCAGGTAGGGTGAGGAGGCCTGGGTGCAGTCAGCATTTCATTCATCCCAAAGGTGTTTAAAAGGGTTGAGGTTAGTGCTCTATAGCAGGCTAGTCAAGATCTTTCACTCCAACCCATGTCAAACATTGTCTCAGTTGGCATTGTCATCCTGGAACAGATTCAAGTTCAATAGAAGGGAAAAAAATGCTCTTGCATCCAGAGACATCCTATACAATATTATGCCTCTAAATTTGTGGTCACAGTTTGGGAAAGAACCATGTATGGCTGAACATTTCAATGCTATTGACAATGTAGTGTATAGGCAAAAATACTTCAGGTGAATCCCTCAAGATCAACTAAAACTGCACTATGATTAACAAAAGAGAACAAATAAAAAAAAAAAAAAAAAAATTCATGACTAACTCTCAGCAGTGATTTGAACAGTGCACTAAACATGTTTCTCTCTCTGCAATGCTGATGAGCCAAATCTTCAAATTCAACGTCCTATTGGATCTTTTGTTTTTTATATGACATTGATTTACATTTAATCTGTGACACCAGTCTGCATCAGTCTGCTGTGAGCACTGAAATCAGTTATCACTCTCTCATCTTGATATAAACACTACTTTGATAGATATGCATCCATTCTCTTGACAGACTGTGGGTACAAAAGCTTGGTATTATGTGTAAAATATTCTTAGTTGTCTGTGTTTACCGCTTCAACTCTGATGTATTCTAATATAACCATGTGTCAGCTCAATAAGCTTTTATGTTGGGCAGAGTAAACAGATTGTGGCTGTGGCTGTACAACCTAGCTCTTGCAATATTAAGCGGAAAACATGACAAGACTTGGAACAGCTGTCTTTTGTTGGATCTGCACTTAATTGTTAAGGAAGAAGCTTGACTAATTTGAAATTAAGATAAAAAAAATTAAGTTGGAAAAAACAAAACAAAACACAAACAACAGACTTGATTGCTATTTTCTGAAGTGACTTAGTTTCCTGAGGTATTGGTATTTTTGAAGAGTCTATTTTGATATCTCACCTGAAACATATTATACATGTTTAAATCAATGTCTAGGGCATTGATTGAACGCTTCCAAACATGCAACATAGTGGCACGGATTTCGCCACTTTTGTCCACTGTGGCAGATTGCTGACTCTAAATTGCCCTTAGGTGTGAAATAGTGTGTGAATGTGTGTATGCTGGTGCCCTGTGATAGATTGGCATCTCTGTTTAGGATTATATGTCTAGGATCATATTACAGGCTCCAGATTGAGAGCAATCCTGACCAGGATAATGTGGTTATTGTAGAATGAATAGGCTCCTATATCCATCTTTAAAAATCAGCAATTTGTTTGTTTATGACCCTCATTACTTGTTTTTGTATTGCATCAATAGCCATTCACAAAAAGTGACAGAAATGCCTTCTGTTTTCTCCACACAGCAGGGAGGGTTAATAGGTACGGTAGAAAGGCAGTGAGAAATCATTCTCCCTTTAGTCGCAAGGCCACCAATTTCTGGGTCAAGGTCAGCTGTTTCTCACCTGCAGTGTCAGACTAATGGGACAACAGTTCACAGGCAGCTCATTAGGCTTTTAGATCCGTTTTTAAGATACCGTTCATGAGTAATTGCACTGTGAAATAGTATTGGTTATTTAGCATTGCCTATTAGTTTATTTAGCAGATAGGACCACTTTTATGTCCTTCAATTAAGTGAACAAACATAATACCAACTTAGTATCAAATAAAACTTATTACTTGAATAAAATCCTTTGTAATTAAGATAAACAGATCTAGAGTATTTTTATTAACAATAATGTCCCATACATTTTATACAGAACTTCTTATGTGCTTTGCTTCAGTGGTTTTTCCGATTCGTCTCAGCAATGTCTTCTGTACGTTAGTGTTCAGTGCAGTTCAGGTCAGTGACTCATTGCTGGTTGCTTTAGCAGTATGCCTTAGGTCAGTGTTCCTCTGCAACGTGAAGCACGATTCACAGAGTTTTGTGGCATTTGATGTTTTTTTTTTTTTCTTTTTTAGATGCTTTTGGCAAATATTATGTCTGTATAAATGCAACCATAATTCTAGTACACTTAAAATAGACATACCTACCCTGAAGGTCCAGTCTGCACTTTAACTTTGTGGAACATAGTTTCATTTTAATTCACCTATGGTAGAGTGGGGAGTCAAAGTAAAAAACCCTAATTCATTGTCAAGTTACAGACTTCACTGCCCTTTAAGAAACAGCAGGAGATGATTGATGGCATTTACATGAGTCGGTGACTGAAATATGTCATTATCACTTAAAATATAAAACAGAACAATAATAAAAAAAATGAAGCCTAAAAACTCAAATCTGGGAAAATATAAAAAAGTGAAAGCATTAATCAAAGGCACACATTGGAATCATAAAACCTTGAAGAGACTAGTACTGAATAAATACACATATAAAGAAAGGCTAATAGGAAATAGGTAGCTAAGAGCTGAGAACTGATATCTGGACTGCATTGGAGTATGGATTTGTGATTCCCTTTTCTGCCACCAAAACAGTTCTGACCCATTAAGCATTAACAGCATTAACTACTAACTAACTGCTTCTAACACATCAACCTTGAGGACAAAATGTTTACTTGCTTCCAAAAATATCCTACTTACAGGTGCCATGATGAAGAGATCCATGATGAAGAGATCCCTGGCCTGTCTGTCTGTCTGTCTGTCTGTCTGTCTGTCTGTCTGTCTGTCTG
>JAAIIK010000101.1:4595032-4619786 GCA_014706435.1 Silurus glanis | reverse complement strand
CTGTCTGTCTGTCTGTCTGTCTGTCTGTCTGTCTGTCTGTCTGTCTGTCATCTATTGCATAGCATGGTCTTGGATCATTATGCACTCTATATTGCCATAAATATATGTCTTTTATCTTAGTATGTGCTTGAATTACCTTCTCCTCAGAGCTAAAAAGAAATCAGTAGTATCTATCAGGATTCAACATATTTTTCAAAGTATTACATGATGCCATATTCAGTCATTTTGTTGAACTGAATTCTTTTCTTTTCTGCCCACTCTACAGAAGAATCCTTTCTCTGCAGCAATTTTCAGCCCAGCATTGGCCAGATCTATAAAAGATGAACCCACTTTCTATTATGGTAGTTCAGACCATAACAAGCAGTGTTAAGATCTATCTTAGTCCATCTAGCCACTCCACTTCACATTCAGAATGAGTACCTGCAGACACTCCATCAATTGTCTGGTCATCTCTTTCTTCCAGCAGCCCCAATATGCCATGGAGGTATGGCGGAAATTTCCACCATGGTGAATTTACCCTTTTACGGCTGAAGGAACAACTATTAGATTGTCCTGAGTGAACCAGTGATTCGGATGAAATCTTATCAATTTGCAATAACAAGTTTTGATATGACCAGTGGGATGATGGCTAGAGAGTAATACCCTTTTAAAAAAAATGTAGCTTTAATGCTGATGCTAATCACTTAGCTAGGAGTATGAGGTTGGTAAGTAGTTGCCTACTTGCTCAAAGGGCACCCATAGAGTATAGTCAGAGGATATGCAAAGATTTAAAATGAATTAATTATGACTGAGATTCCAGACATAGTGGAAGCGCACACATTTCTGTTGTATGATTAATTGCATAGTTTGGAAGAGGAAAAGAGGTTTATGTGATGGATAACATCCATACCAAGGTTTCATAGAAGTATTTCAAAAACTGCTAATCAGAAATGCGTGCACACCATGGTGACCTTCTTTCCCACAAAAAAAAAAAACGAAAACAATTTCCACCATTTTTGGGCTAGTTTAAAGTTTTTTTTGCTGTTTTTTTAGGCTTTACTGAAAGCTGGTAACAGTCTATTAAAGTGTGATTATTGAATAGACAGCTACAAAAAGAGATTTTGACACAGCAATGTTGCTCAGCATTTCAAATATGCCTGACATTCAGCAGCAAGGATGCTGTGGTTGTTAATAATACATAAAATGCACACATAATCTATCGGTTTGATGCTGTTAGTCAGCTTTTTAATGTATCCATTAAACGCTATTATCTCTGAATAATTGCATTTAAGCACTATCAGAGTTGTTTTTTTCACATTTTCTCTAAATACATGAGCTGTCTCCTCACTGAATGTCAGACAAAAAGTCTATCAAGCTGAGACACGTTAGTGGCATCAATTTGTGTCCTCTGCTTCAAATAATTAGACTGATCCCAATCTCACCTTATTAGATAAATCTGAATCGAACTGTATTTTCTTAAAAGATCATAAATAACATAATCTGTTATTTTACAGATTATTAAAATGATTACCTGTATACAAGATAGCCTCGATCCGTGCATTCTGTTTCAAGTCTATATATGCACATTATTATTCTGGACGAGTGATCAAGTTGTTAATGCAGTTAGTGAGCCTTAGTAGATGTCTGCTATGGATATATCTACCACATTGCTAAAGCAATAATGCACTTGCCTGAAGTTTATCTGCAGTATTACGCCCTGTCACACAAGATTTTGTGTAAAAATGTTGCACACAAACACATTTCTCATTGATGTGAGCCACAGGGACATCATATCAAATATCACAGAGCTCAACATAAGCCAAGGCCTTTTACAATATTCAAACTGCCTTGCCAGGTTAGGGGGAATTCTAATGTTGGAAAAAAATATATAAAAAAAACAGATCTCCTGGGTAAGTCACACTCCATTCCTATTTCCTTTCTCATACAGTAAACTATTTCACAAAAAAAGAGATTGAGGTTGATCTATTTACTGTGGGGAGAATACGTATTGTACACATTGTGACAGATCTCATATTGTACAACATGAATGATCATCTCATCCTTTCCTTAGGGACAAATTGCTGATATCTTTGTAGCAGGGAACGAGGTGTCAATTACCTTTTACATCTCAGTTTTACTTTTGTCATCCTGAGGCTTGAAATATATCACTTATTAAAATCTTGAACTCAAACGGTGATATGTGGCTTGAGCTTGTACGTGTATTTATAAGAGGGACTGACTGAATAATAATACATTTTCGAAAGCCCAGAAGCTAACTGGATAATCTCTTAATGGTTTAACAAAAATGCAACATCAGTGATATTTGTGATCAGTGATATTATGATATTTGGAGACAATAACATGGAGTGTACACAAATGCTTAGCAGTGGGAAATCAATAATGAGTGCTAACTGGGAGAGAGTTGAATATTAATAGAGATAAACAGCATTATAAAAAAATAGTCCTAGAAATACCAGGATGGTGTGAATTATACCCCCCCCCCCCCCCCCAAAAAAAAAAAAAAAAAAAACAAAAAAAAAACCCCACAAACATTTAAGTGAGATATTAATGCTTTCTAGAATTGTTTAAGGAATTATTTATCTGTTTACAGAGACTATCCCTGGAACTCTAGACACAGGGCGAGACTCACACTCAAACAACCATTGTAAAGCCTTTACGAAAAACTGGAGGATATTATAACAGCAAAAAATAAATAAATATGGAATGAGATGTTCAACAAGCGCATGGATCAGATGGGGAGGTGTGCACAAATTAGTTCAAAACGGTATATATACTTCACTAAAGTCTCCTGAAATTCTTATTGGTATTTGCATGCATTTCAAACAGTAGGGTTTTTTAATTCTTGTTACCTCTAATGCTGAAATGGGAGAATTGGGTTTACAGATTATATTCCAATTCCACTAAAAGATGCACCACTTGCCGTTTTCTACATTCTACGCTAATCTAATGCTGGAAATAAAAACAGATTTTAAGGAAAAATTCTGAATCTGATAATCAGCATCGTCCACATCAGTGTCATAGTTGATAACCGCATATAGCATTAAAAAAATCAGATGTCCAAATACTTTTGTTCATGTAGTGTATCTGACAATAACATAAATAAGTATATAATGCACAGGAAATAGGTGAGATTTTGTTTAGAACCTGATTATTCAATCATTTTTGGCTTTTATGGCTACAATTTTTCAGCATGCAACATTTTACAGCACAAAAATGCTTCAAACAAGTAATAAAAATATACATTTTAAGAAATTAAATTAGATAAGACCTGCAGTCAGTATTACACTGTCCTTCATTCCATCATAAAGCTATTGGAAACCCAGAGTTAAAGTTTATGTCCAGATGTTCATTTTACATCGAGTATACAAATTGTTTAACTCCCATGGCATTTTTCTTTTACCACCTGAGTTATGGTATTTACTGGGCTGAAAGTGTTTCAAGTGCTTCATTACCCCGATCAAATCAATTTCGGAGATCACCTAATGGAATAAAAGTGATGAAGATGCCGAATGAAATTAAAAAGGTGCGTTCTTGTTCACACCTAATTAGAGTCGGTATGCACTGCCTGACTTGACACTACATCTGGGGAGATGAGAGAAACAGTAAAAGAGAATGAGAGAAGGGAAAGATACCATGAAGATGGAAATAGATGGAGAACCAAAGTAGAAAAGAAAGAAAAAGTAGTCATTTTAAACAAAATAAAACCCATGTTTCCATTATTGCTTGGTATTAACACTGAGAGCAGCTCTTCTTTGAGCTTCTTTGAGTCGTAATATGCCATTTCTTTCTTTCTTACATTTTTTTTTTTAGCTTTTGTCCTTTTCTACTCAAAACCTTTAATTATATGAATCATCGAGGCTTCATTAATGTGAATGACTCTATAGTAGGAGTGCAGGAGAATGAGCAAGTGGATGCGAGAATATAATGTAGAAAACGGCTTCTGGCTTAAAAAAAGATTAAAGGTGACTGATTCAACACAGCCCTTATTTTGTTCTTAATGACAGGAACAAGAGACATTTTCTTTGTGTCTTTTTCGCATAGGCCAAAGGAACAGGCTGAAGTGGATGCTGAAAGAGTCATGTAGCCGTCTTAAACAAAAAGTTCAGCATAAAGGGCAGATTTAACCAATTTTCTACTCATGGCAAAATGTAGTCCATCAGACGAGACGTGTTTAGTGTTCCATGTTTGTTTCTTTAGACTTGCACTTTGCACTCCAATTTGCAACAAGGCAATGGAAATCAATTTGAACAAAAAAATGGTTGCCAAAGTTTTCTGTCACTTCAGCTTGCCTTAAACGACATTGTTAAGCTATCAAATGGGATTTAAATAGCAGAATGTCATATTGAAATTACAACGCGATAACATCGTGCTGACGCTACACAGCAAGCATACCTCGAGTAAGCAAACAAAAATATCAATCATCCATGTTTATTAATGAAAGATTCCCATTGCAGTGGAGACATGTCCAACCTATGCAACCTAAACAAAAAAATACTGTCCACATCCGTGCACAAAGGTAAAGACAAATAAAAATGGGTTAACATATAATTAACAAACTTTCTTACATTGACACAATAAAACAAATGTACCTTGCACACTATATGTGTCAGGGATCCATCTGCCACGCCCCCCTCGGAGGCTTTCATGCTGCCTCTCTCTCTGCCGCTGAGCATTAACTACCGACACCTGTTCCTCATTCCCGTTTCCCCTTTATAAACTCCCGTGCTAGTCTCACTGGCTGTCGGACCTACTAGTTGGCTATGGTGATTGACCTGGTTCCTGACTGCCAGCATTCCCATCTGGTTCCTGCTCCTTCTTCCTGTACTGTGGATTATACCTTCCTTGTGGATTATACGTCCCGCTTTCCGGATTACCCTTTCCATACGGATTATACCCGCATCACGGACCAAACCCGCATTGTGGTTTGTAACGCTCTCTATCCTCTGTTTGTGTGCTGAAGGATTCAATAAACATGATACAGTTACTTCCGCTTCCGACTCGTGGTTGCCACCCTGACAATATGGACTAATGTATTGGGACACCTGACTTTTCCGTATGTGCTTCTTCCCCAAACTGTTAGCGAAATGTGTTTTATAGGATTTCTCTAGTTGCGGTAGTATAACATTTTTCCTTCACTTGAACTAGAAGATCCAAACCTGTTCCAGCATGACAATGGCCTATAGATCTCTGACCTCAACCTTATTGAACACTTTTGAGATTAATTAGAATGCTGAATGCACCCCAGGCCTCCTCACCTCACCTACATCAGCACCTGACTTTATTAATGCCCTTGTGGCTGAATGAACACAAATCTCCACATGCATACTCCAAAAATCTAGTGGAACATCTTCCCAGAATTGTGGAAGTTATTATAATAGCAAAAGGGAACTAAATGTGGAATGGGATGTTAAAAAATTACATACAATGGTCAGATGTCCACGAACCTTTGTTTAATCAGTGTATATCAACTACTCACTTTTTAACCAAATTTTCATAGTGTAGCCAACTAGTTTATAAGGAAGGCAGCTTGACTGCAGCTCAGCTATTTTAAGTCACATTTGAAGTGTAGCATCCTCAACACTGATTAACTATTTGGTGAAGTTTACTGATTACAATAAATCACACATTGTGTTGAACCACATCGCACAGTTGAGAAAAAAAAATGTAACACATAGGAGCAATCAAAATACTAGCATGTTTTTGGCAGGAGAGAAATGCCTAATCAGAGGAAAAGTACTCAATATTGAGTGATCATAGAAAACTTCACAGAGACAGAATTAGTATTTAGGATTTGTAAGATTTGTGTGACTTTATTGTCATTTTTAAGTGCAATCAACTCACCCGTCGCTAAATCCTGCATAGAACAAAACGTTGACATTTACTGCTATGTATGGATTTGAAAATGACCAGTTGTCAAATGATGAGTATATTTTAAGTGCAAGTAAAGTCGTCATTTTAAACTCTGTAGATATGTAAGGAAAAATAGACACCAAATACGTAAATTATTGGTTTGAAGAAAACACTAAAGTGCGTTTGATTGATACATTTTTAAATATCTGCATGGTCAAAAGATACAGAATGCGGACCTGTGACCATTGATCAGATCAGCTGGATAGTTATATTAACTACATTCTGCATATTGCCTATTGTTAACACATGAAAACGGTAACTGTGGTACTGACATTCCCTCCAGCTATGTGATATTTAACAGTAATTTATTAAATGTCACACAAAACATGAAGACAACATTAATGTACTGCACCTCTAAAGGCTTGAGTGTTACTTAGGTGAAAGAGGTAAGTGAGCTCATACAACACAAAGATTTCTGTCTTTTTAAATTCTCATGAATGCAGTCAAATTAAATTTGTCTTTATAATTAATTGCCCCCTTGTGTGTTTTAGCTGTGTTTTGTTTTGCATCATTATCATTAATGACACTGCGATCGTGTCTTGAAACAATCCTGAATTCTTTAAGTTGTGTGAGCTGGCTTGGCCGATCTGGGTTTCCTGTTTGATCTTCTAATTTGTTTATACTTTTTCTTTCATTCTTTTTTTAAAAAAAATTATTAGATTAATCATTATAATAAGATAAATTATGAAAATGGCAATTTATTTGAATTCAATTGACCCTATTGACAATTCAACTCATTGTCTGGAGTGGGCTTTATAGAAATATATAAATTCAAAATACCAAATTTGAATGCATACATTTATCCCCAAAAAGCAAGTAAGGTTATGGTGTCATTGGTATGTTTATGGGGAAAGCAAATTTGAAGTTCATTTTATTTTTATTTATTGTAGAGGTTGGCAAGTAACATCATTTGCTAGCTTCCTAATTTACCTCACAGACAACGCTCTACATAAACAAGAGAGATAATGATAAGAAAATAAGTGAGGGGTCGTGCATTTGGTACCTGGGCCTTCAGTGAGGACTTACCAGACATAAACCACCTCTTAATACCACCACTATCACATCACAATTATAGAAACCATCAATACAATACAAAAACGCAATATAATAGCTCGTGGCATTACAAAGAGAGAGAGGAATTTCACATATGGAGGGTGAATACCATTTTACTAAAGCAAGAAACCCAGTTAAGACTTTAAACCTCTACACTACAACCACAACTGTGCACCTACATCAGTTCAGAATCAATATTTGTCTAATCACATGACAAAAACATAAAATCTTTAATAAAATACAACCTACTAACCAGAGATGCAGACTCATAATTTGCACCGCTGCTCAGAGGCTGTAAGCCAGTGGTACCGCTCGTATTCACTGGTCTGGAAGTGGTGAACAAACCCTTTCCCGGTTTTCCCAGCTAGCTTCGGGGATGGCCGACCTCCTCACGATGTCTAGCTTTTCTTGAAAATGTATTTTTAAGTATGTCCGTGACCAAATCAATTTCTCGTCCTTCGTAGGCATAAAAAAGTCTAACTCGGATGTATTAGTTGTCAAACATGGCTGTAACAGTTTTCCTCTGACAAATAAATCAGAGGATGGAAAAATGCTGACGCTATTCTGGGCCAGCTAGCTGCCCTGTAAGGCGAATATGAAATCTCATTGGTTAAAGTAACAGACCTGTTGGTAATATTCTCAATGGTCAAAGAGCCTACAGGACAGACTTTGCAGGTCCTGGGCAGATTAGTTTGACATGGCAGCACATAGAGACTGAAATCTGACTGGACACAAAATATAACATGCACATACACGTGGAAGCAGTGCAGCCTAGAGAAACGCTACAAAATGAAGAGAATATACTGTTGGGAATAAATTAATACAATTTCATGGAACAAATATTAGAATTTAGGTTGTTCATGTAGGTCAGCGCTTGTGATAGTGTTTAGGCCAGCAGAGAAGGCTTTCCTGACCCTGACCGCCCACCACTGGCTAAAATTTCAACAAATTCAATAAGAAAATCATTTCCCATTTATATGTTTTAATTAATAGCATCTTGTAAGTTCCTGTTGATGAACAGGCTGGCTATAATGAGCTATGGTATTATACTGTATTATTGAGAACACTACCAGACTTAATTAGCTTACAGTAATATTCTTAATTTGTACATCCATTTATTTGGCAAATTTATTCTCAATTAGTCTGACATTTACTCGTTGGATTGCAATGCACATTTGTTCATACTCTGTCTCCAAATATCTGTATCTGTTGTATGTTACCGAGTACACCTACAGACCTAATTATCTTACAGTAGAATTCCTTTTTTTTTACCTATATATGTATTTGAACATTTCATCCTGAATGTGATTCTTCATATTACAGTGCTGCTATACGGTATGTATGTGTTAATGCTACAAATATCATTTAACTTTATTTGAATGCATTAAAGGTGTTCCCCAAACATGAAGTTGTATATGAGCCTTGCTATGTTGGCAGAAACTTTAAGGCGGACACACTTTTGCTGGAAAAAAACTAATTCAGGAGCCCTGTGGAACTTTCTGAAAAGAAAAGTTTTTTCTTTGTAGATCATGTTGACGTTTTGGAGTTTTTTTTTTTTTTTTTTTTTACTGTTCCTTTCTTTGATAATTTGTGGTTTTAGATTTAAAGCTCATACAATATACAAGTTTAGCATGGGACAACTATTCGTTGAGTCCGCCTCCATTTTTCAGTTCGAATTAAATTCACGACCATGTTTCCTTACACCATTTGGCTTTTAAAGGAATGATTAGCTTCATAACAGCTTACACTGATTAAGTTTAGCTAATATACAATCAAATCCAGGAGCTAGCCTGAGCGGTAACTAACGGAAAGACATTTTGAAGGATTATAAAAGTCGAATTATTTGTTTTCTCTGGTCTAGTTTCTTTTCAGTATTTTTTCTGTATCTTCACTGCGTGTTCTAAGCATGTGTTCACTGCACATTGAGTTAAACTAATTGAGAGTTCAGGTCACAAGCTCACAATTTAGATCAGACAATTCATGATGCATCACTAATGCATCACTTTCTGGTAGTTTTACATTCATAGGAAGTTTGTTCTTTACTTACAGTCAGATTATTATATGTTTTACTTTAAATGGACTCGTTTTTATTGGGAGTTTTACAGCTTGAATGTTGTTAATTGTGGAAGATAGTCCATTTGATGTAGTAAGTAGGACCTATTAATTATTCAGTAGCAAAGCAAGAGGATCTTTTACATGATGAAGGCTGTTTGTTTTAAACCCCAAGAGTTCCTTGAGTGAAGGTATTATAATGGAGAGTTTGTGTGTGGCAATAGTGCAAGGATGCTGGTGGTTTTGCTAGAAAACTGAGAAATCAAAGTTAAAAACTGCTTGCATAAGACAGGTTGCAGATGAACAGATGATCAGTGAGAATTATTTTAATGATTTAATGATAGTTTTAAAGTGTGGGAACAGACAAATGATGCCGACACCTACATAGAACTAGATTATAGCATTATTGTAAACCCTGCTCCAGTTCTGAGAGATAGAATAGATCCTTTGTTTGCAGATAGTGGTGGCTGGATTAATGGTGAGTCTAATAGAAAGCCTTGAAGGTGTGGCTTCGGAGGTTCATCTCATCCATCTTTACCTGACTTTTGTGACAGGAACAGCTGTGCAGTGCTTGACATAGATGAGGCTGAGCATCAGTAGCTTTAAGTGAAGGTTACTTGCTCAAACACAAACTGGAGTTTGGTGTTCATTGTTGTTGACTCATTATTCTGTCCATTTTTGGGCCAGGTTTGGCTCTTTTCTTTTGGCAAAAATCACTTGCATGTCTTTGGTCGTGGGTTAAGATTCACAGCCTTTGAGTGCATACTGTGATTTGCTCACCAGCAGACAATAGCGATGCCATTGCAACCCAAATGAGCTGATGACTAAGAAATGGTGGAGGCAGAAGTTTTTTTGTTACAATTAAAAAATCTAAATTGATTAAATCAGTGGGAGAGTGGTATAGGATTAAGCAAAAGTCACACAAAAATTACATAGTAAGACTATCAGTTAGTGTCAATGGTAAAGAGTAAACACAGTGTTCTAATAATAAAAAAAGAGTATCCTTACTACCTCAAGCTCACTTCTACTGTTTCAGTTAATACAAGCCTATTTTGCATGCATGACCTGCATGAAGCCTTGTGCTAATTGATGACAAACGCAGGACGCAGTAATTTTCTTTATCTGCAGGTCTATTGTTAGAGGATCTTTATTGTATAATTTGACAATTTGACATGGGGAGCACATTAGCACACTCTCTGTTATAGAATTTAGCCAAGATTTTATTGGGATCATTTTCGTTTATACGGTATGATATGCAATATTCTTTAGACCACTGTAATCGCACAGTTTAAACAGATTTAGTTGAATTGGAATTTCATTGTTTTCCCGGTGTTTGTCTGCTAGATAAACTGCAGTTGATTAATTTTGTTTAATTAATTCTGTTGTTCAGCAAGCAGTTAATTTTGTTGATTACAGATCAGACAATCTGTAAAAAAAAAAACAATGGCAGAAAGGCATTTATTAGACGCTTTGCTTTGAATCTCTGAATTAAAGTCCGGTGTTTCTTTAATGGAATGTTTTTTTAGATCATGTTGACATGTTTTGGCAAAGGCCTATATTTTTACAAAAAAGATGGATCTTAATCTTAAAGGCTCTAATGTTTTTGTCTGTTCTGACTATCTGTCTATCAAATTGACCAGCAGGGAAAATACATGGATAAATGTATGTTTTTAGAGTAAGAATGACAATTTGTATTGTTGATCACAAGCACAAGGACCTTCAGGATAGTGAATTTGCAGATAGTTTCGTTGTTATGGTTACAGTTAGTCACACAGAAAATAGTTTTGTTGTTATGGTTACATGATCCCAGAGAATCATCTGCCTATGGAAACTAGTGTAATATGCTGAGGTGATATTTTGTCCTTAAACTTGAGATTAAATTGTAGTGTTAGCCTAAAAAAAAAGATTATATCTCATTTCTAAAAATTCTGTCAGAACCAGCAAGAAGAATCCCATACTCACAAAAAAAAATTAAAAAAGAATCATGTCACCAAGAAAACCACAAAATCCTCTGTCCTGGAGAGAGTTGTCCAAGGCAGGACACAGTGACTGTTAAAAAACAGTGATACTGGAGATATCTTTTTATTAGATTAAAATTATGTACATATCAAAGCACTAAACCACCAAATAAATTGAATGCTATTATTTTACATATCCTTTCATTTAAGAACAGCCAGGAAGACTCTGAATGGCATGATGTTATAGAAAGGGTAGCTTAGTGGATAAGATGTTGGCCTTCTGATCAGAAGGCATTTGTTCAAATTCCACCAAGTTGCAGCTGTTGGGTCCTTTAGCAAGGCCCTTAACCCTCTATTGCTCATCTGTATAACTGAAGTTGCTCTGGATAAGGGCATCTGCCAAATGCCATACATTTAAATGGAAAATTATTTAGCACCTTCTGACCAGTTAAATACCAATGATATTTGGAAAATGGTATCTATTTGTGATGTGTTGGTTTGTATTACAGCAGAAACCTAGAACCAGTTTAAATCAATTGAACAATTTATTCTAAATATTACTATTATTCTAAATAAACTAGTTTATTCAGGCTTGCTATAATTTAAAAGTCTACCGAAACTTACACTGTCTTTCTGAATTCTTATTTAATAACTTTTTGCCCACTGACAACTTTGTCAGTGGAATCATATAGATAATGAAAATGGTTTGTTTCTAGATAGCTTTCAGGACCATTTTGCTTAACCTAATATTTACTCAGGATATTTACTCAGAATATGAACAAAATATATACATTTAATCTGAACTAAGCTATGTCTGATTATTCTCTTATCTATTTTAGATGACAATAGTGCCACCACTGAGGTTTTGCATAGATAACCTACCAGACCTAAATCATCTGTGCACAACAGAGCTAAAAAAAATCCATCTCGATCAAATGATTAAGGTGTTAATTTTGTCTCTATATTCTACCTTGGATACTAAACCACCATACTGTTTGTGAAAAACAACAATTAGTATGTGCATCTGTCCTTTAGTACAGTGAACAATTGTACAATTGAACAATCTTCAAGCAAATGTTGTGGTATGGGGAAGTGGCAGCATAGTGTGTATGTTGTATGTTGGCCTTTTGGGACAGAAGATTCTGAGTACAAATCACAGCTTCACCAAACTGGACCTGGGCCCTTGAGCAAGGCCCTTAACCCCTAAATTGCTCAATTGTTCAAAATTGCTATAATTGAAAGTTGCTATGGATAACGGCATCCACCAAATGCATTAACGTCAATCAATCAATGAATCAAGAAGGTGACCAGATAACCTGTAGGTTTTTTTAATAGCAAAACAAAAACTACCACCATTCCTTTTCACTTTCAGAACAGCTTACTTTTCAAACTTTGTTAAACAGTGAGAACAATGAGCCACAACAAATTCCTGCCAGATTTACAAAAGTTTCAGGACCACTGATATTTTTAGTTCACAGTTGCCATGTAATGCGAGTTAAAGTGGAGGCAATCGGAGTATAAGAACGTTTATTAATATTCAAGGCAGCCAAATCCAAATCATGATCCAGAATCATAAATAGAAAACAGGCAAAGTTTGTGCGAAAAACAAACAACACAAATGAGGCAAAACAAGAATGTAAATGTGACAACAAAACTAAAAACTAGATCAGACCTGTGAAATCAAAACATAGAACAAAGGCTTGGTAAATGGCAGCGATTAACTCAACTGGGCATAACACTTCACAGAAAGCTCAATGAAATATAGTGCTTTTAAACTACAGTATAGCTGAGTGTGTAATAAAAACAGCTGTAACTAATCAGTCCAAAGCGGCCATGTTTGGAGCGTGTGGAGTCTGATATGGAACGGAGATGTGGATAAATGCCAACAATAGTAAAGTATTTATTAATTGTAAATGTTCATAGCACTTCTGATATGCATTTATTCAAACCCACCAAACTCCATTAAAAGGAGAGCTGACAAAGACAAAATGAGGGCTAAACACTGAAAGAGCTCCTTTCAAACTACTCTTATGTTCATGAGGTTCCAGCTTCCGGTGTACTCGGATCTGCCTGTTTCATTCCGGCACCCAGCCTCTGGATGGGGTTCTTTTCAATTGGAGGCCATTCCAATTGTGCAGCTGGGGATGGTTTCACATTAATGGCCTGGGGATCTATAAAATTACGGAACAACACATGAGCTTTGAGGATGGATTTGGACTGTAGCTAATGTCAACAGTCTACTACAATTGCTCAGGACCACAGGTTGCATTTAAGCGCCTATTACTGCCCCCGTTAACAACGATGAATTGGAGGATGAGATGAGGATGGGTTTCCTTTCGAGTCTGGTTCCTCTCAAAGTTTCTTCCCCATGCCGTCTCAGGAAGTACTTCCTTGCCACAGTCGGCATTATATTTCCGATATTGCCAGGCTAACCCCCCTTGGGGTCCTTGAGAAGGGTCTGAACCCTCTATGCTGCATCATGGCTGAACCCTGCTTCCTAACATCACTGGGATATGCAAAGAAAGAATTTTACTGTGCTGTGAAGCATAAAGCACCTTTTGATTCTTTCTTTTATTCAACAAATGTTCACCTAAATAGGTTTTATTATCTATAGGGACATTTACATAACCCTAAATTTGTCTAAATTTGTATTTATTTGAAGGTGAAAGCGTTTTTTCTGGACTAACTAGATTTTACAACTAACATTTGCTTCTAACATTTATCCAGTTTAAGTCCCTCTTAATTGAACAAAGTATCCAGGATCTGACTATTTATTGCTCTCAAATTTCTCTACTTCTTTAAATACTTCTAAAATCTGAAAATAAAGGCTGTAAAGGGTTTACTTTAGCATGATGAAATTCAGGATCAGTATTAGGGACGTGTATGTCAAGCAAATATTAAGAATAAAAAGATGTACTTGCCCATGTTATGAATGCACTTACATTTACTTGTTTCTTTTGATGATAGAATTTTCTTCTGTTTTCTGGGTTATTTAGTTAACACTCCAACTCGAGCTCACATCATTTGCTACACAATGGCTTGGTGTATAATATGTCACTGTACTCCCGATGCCAACTTTGCATGTGGATGTAAAGCTTTGAGACATTGTTGGTGACCTTAATTGAAACAAGTGTATGACTGGTATTCAGGAGAAATCTGTAGAGGATTCTAAAAAAACATTAAACAGAATTCACAGCGTTGTGCAACTTTCACCGCATGGCTTCTATATCTTTGTTAGTCTCGCAATGCTGTAGATACACAAACGAGTGTGAGCCCAAACCTGAATATATGGATTTACTGGGTCATAGACCTGGTTATTCTGCATGATGAGGGCTTCTGAGTGTGAGAGTGAGAGAGTGCAAACAAAAACGTGTGTCGCTGCTGTGATGTGCCTGTTTGAGCTTGGCTTGTAATTAGTGTGTGTTGAGGAGTCCTGTTGCGAAGGCGATGGCAGGCACCCTCTAGGAAGGGTAATAAGGGTATCTGTCTCTCTCTCTCTCTCTCTCTCTCTCTCTCTCTCTTTCTCTCTCACTCTCGATATTTTTTTTCTATTTCACCACTCTTATTCTAATTTGCACCTTTCCTTGCTTCCCATCTGTCAATCTGTCTATCTCTTTTGCTTTTGTTCATTCGCTTAAGCCCAATTCAAGAAGCTGCAGCAATGTGCAAAAAAAAACATGCAGTGTCTAACAAATCTCACTTTATATCTCCTTTGTGTGTATTCCTGATTTGATTTTTAAAATGCAGAATGAATGCTTTTCATTGTCAAATGCAATCCATCATTAATTGGTCTCATTTACAACCGTCTTGTCAACTAACCCTCTAAAGCAGCGATGTTTAACCCAAAATCACACGAGGTCGAATTTCTGAACAGATGTGATAGACACAGTTCATGGTAATCACCAGTTACCACAGCTGTAGCACACACAAATTATGACATACAAATAGAATAGACTAGAATTTCAATATTATAACAGTGAACAGAATGGATGGAAAAAAAATCCTTGTAACAAAAGGCGATGTGAATTAGATTGCATTCATTTGAATTTATTTGTTTGTTTGTTTGTTAATTTTTTTATTTTTGTGGAGTGCTTGTTACGATTTCTTAATCTGTGCAAAAAATCCTTTCAGGACTACGTCATATGGGACGTAGGAACACAACATAACATAAGAAACAAAGGAAACACAACATCAGTTTGAAGATGATTGTGCAGGATAAACAACTGGAATTACAGTCATTTCACTGCCTTGCCCCTTAAAAAAGCAAAAAAAAAATAAAAATAAAAAAAAAAAAACACTCTCAAACACTTTCATTGTTTGAGGGCAATGACTGCAGTTGTAAACTTGGATTATATCTATTCAATTACATTAAATGTTTATTTATAAAGTTCAGCCCAAAGGCTTCTATTGTGCAAAGTCAATGGCTTTTTGGATCTTTTTTAGTCGTGTGTAGCAAATTCAACAAATTTAACAAAAAAAGAACAGAAGTAATCAGGGTTTTATTTACAAATGTTAAACTTTTTGTATTAGCCGGTGTGCTTTGAGTGTTACTTAATGGTTAAAAGTGGATTTCTGCTATGGGATTTGAACTCCTCAATCCTCAGATAAATATATTATAATATATTAGATTCAAGATTCTAGAGTTTATTGTCATATGTCTAGAAAACAGTTTGTTCCATACTGTGAAATTCTTACTGTATAGTGTTTGACGTGTTTATTGTGATTATTATTATCAGTAGTAGTAATAGTAGTAAAGATGTTCAATTCAGAACTCATTATCTGTAGGGGACTAATAATAATAATAATAATAATTTTGCAAAATGAATTAGAGCTAACCACAATCACTTGAAATATATAATAATTCAAATCAAGCTATACGTCCATAAAGTCGAATTAATACTGTAGACAAAGGTACACACAATCACATGTCTGCCAGTCCTTATCCATTGTTAGCCATCAGATTCTAAACTGCTCTTTACAGACGCTGTTGTTCTGTGGTATATGTGCTAAACTCATTTCCTGTTTATTCTGTGCCTGTGTGTATCCCATGGCCGAGGGCAGCTCCCCTGATGAGTGACTTTTCAATGCCTTTTGATGGCATTCGCTTGAGAAGGCTGAATGTGCTTGAGTGTGCTCTTTTATTAGCCGTTCTTTTCCTAGGCCCATGGGAGGGCAGGCTTTACTGAATGAGGAAAACTTGCTAAAATATATCAAAGGGGCAATGGAAAAAAGGGGGAAACAGTGTGGCAATGGAATAGAAGTGGTAAACTAGAACTGAAAATAATGAATTACGTTTATTACACTAAACTCAAAAGTACTGAAGCACTTCAGTTATATAATATGCAAGCATATAGTATGTAGACTAAGATTTTGAAAATCTAAAACATATTTAAAGAACAGTATTTCATTACTGTGTATTAAGACGTTTATTTTTGACATTCTCTTTATACTATACGGACAAATGTTGGTGGACACCTGATAATAGGATTTGTACATGCTTTTCAAAAATCTTATGCCACATTTAGTCTCTATTTTCTGTTATAATAACCTTTACTCTTCTGTAAGGATGTTCCAATAGATTTTGGAGTGGGTTGTATAGATTTGTGCTCATTCAGCCACAAGGGATTTAGTAAAATTGGGTACCAATGTAGAGTGAGGAGGCCTGGGGTGCAATCAGTGTTCCAATTCATCCTAAAGGTGTTCAGTAGGGTTGAAGTCAGCACTCTTTAGCAGATTTTTATTGCACTCTATCTTTCACTACAACCCATGTAAACCACATCTTTATAGAGTTTGCTTTGTGCACAGGGGGACTGTCATGCTGGAACAGGTTTGGGAAAATATTATGGTAGCACATCTAAAGACATCCTGTACAACTGTTTGCCTCCAATCTTGTAGTAACAGTTTGGGGAAGAAGCACATATGGCTGAAATAGTCAAGTTCATTTAGTGTCAATTATTTGAACAGTGAGAGTACAAAATAAAAAAAGTTAAAAATAAAAATAATAATTTACAAAAACAGCAATTTGACTTAAATTTTAAACGTAAGTAAAAAAAAAAGTTTTAAAATGAATTTGAAAGCAAATTGGATGTTGATATTGAGAATTATATTTCATTTACTTCAACTATTTGATGGTAAGCCGTTTTTATTTAAAGCTGATGCTTTGATATACTGTGTAAACGTGTCATGCGCAGTAAGTGCTAGTCTTTATTTATTTATTTATTGAAATATTTAAGAAAGAAAGAAAGAATATATTACAAAAATGTATATGAAAATTAATTATGCGATAATTACCGTAATTTCCGGACTATAAAGCGCACCCATATATAAGCCACACCCACTGAATTTGACAGATTTTTATTTTGAACATAAATAAGCCGCACCTGTGTATAAGCCACTGAAAGTAATGAACTTTACACAGGCTTTAATGAAAGACAGTGTCTGTTACACGGTGTAACAGGTGAAATATGTTGTGGCTCCTTTAAGAGCAGAGCGGCATTTTGGGAATAGCCTGCCGCCGCATTTTTTCCGGTATTACTGCATGTGTGCAAGACCGAGGAATATGTCCTTATTATTTTCTGATGCTCATTTCTAAGTTTCTTTGACTAAACCGTAATGCTGTTGCCAAGAAAAATAAAAAAGCACGAGTTTTGGAAACCTGTCTGTGCTTATATGATTTCTGTTGCAACTGGAGTTAGCGAGCTATCCCATGACCCAGACTCAACGCGTTACAACGGCTTGTATCTAAACTACTTGGTACTGCCTACCAAGAAAGTCATTGTTCACTGTCTTCCTCCTTCCTTTCACAACTATTTCTTTTGGGAGTTTTTCTTTTGGCTTCGTCATGCGTTTAAAAAAAAAATTTTTTTCTCCCGATGCCGTGCAGCTCAGAACACAGGTGAGGTGCATTTTTTCGTTTCCGTTCGGAAATTTCATTGGTCTAATGTTATGTCGGTCAGTTTTTTGGCTTGAAGTTTGTGAAACCGGGAAAAACTCAGGAAAAATTCATAAATAAGCCGCTTCGTTGTTTAAGCCGCGGGGTTCAAAACGTGGGAAAAAAGTAGCGGCTTATAGTCCGAAAAACACGGTATATCATACATGTTTTCACAAAAACTTTCCCTACATGCATTGGCTCTGAATAGAAACTATTACAGATATGAATAAAAGGAACACATTTTCCCCTTTTTTTAGTTACTTCATATTTTATAGCTTGTCAGAAAGGTTCATAGGGCAGTTTGACAGTAAAGGTGTGCATTGGGACTGGATCCAACAAGTTAATAAACAGGAGGTGTGGAGAGCTATTTATTTATTTATTTATTTTTACATAGACATGAATAGTTTATATACTAAGCTGCCACTTAGCATATAAGGTAAGAAGTAGCTCAGTGGTTAAGATTTTGGACTTCTGCTCAGAAACAAATCCTATCACCACTGTTTAACCCTCAACTGCTCAGTTATATAAATGAGATAATTGCAAGTATAATATGCAAGTATGTCTAATTGATCTGGATAAGGGCATCTGCCAAATGCCATAAATGTGCATTGTAAACACACGGGACAAAGACATGCCATGTTCATTACATTGAACATGTGCCAAATATCATAACTAGAATTCACGGACAAGGCTGGAATTTTTAGTCATGCCCAGTTTTTGGTGATACTGGGCCCGAAGGTTGATAAAAAATATCTGAAATCAGATGCAGACATTTTGAGCATTAACAGATACAGGTACAGATATAAATGTAATTACTCTTCTATAGCACCGACACACACACACACACACACACACACACACACACACACACACACCGAATATCTTTTTTGCAGTGCTAGGGTGGTGACTCAAATTTCATCCCTCTCACTAATGCTAATAATTATATTCAGCTCTGCTTCTGTCTATGTGTAGATAATATGCATGTGACACAGCTTCATATACCAAGAATAGAACAGAACCAGTGTGAGAGTGCTTGGATGGGTGTGGTGTCAGGAATAAGAGAGAGAGAGAGAGAGAGAGAGAGAGAGAGAGAGAGAGAGGGGATTGAAATAAACATAACCTCTATGGTTCATCACTAGACAGCCCTCTATACACTCCTGAGCTGACTGAATGGCCTCTCCAAACAAAATAAATTCATGAACCTGCCATTACAAGTGTGTGTGTGTGTGTGTGTGTGTGTGTGCGGGCGGCAATTTTTCATGCCCAGATTCATCTCCCTTAAGTGCTCTCCAAGCTTTGGTTCAATCCTTGCCTGGGCCTTCACCCATGTCTCCACCTTCTGTTTTCGAATAGAAAGGAGCGACGCTTTTTCCCCAACCCCGGACAAAATCAAGGCTACTCTCACTATCTTATTTCTCTCTAGTTACCCATCTACTGTGCCATGCATTTCCCCCCTCATTTTCTTTCTAACTGCTCTTGCGGTGTGTGTTTTCAGCCGTCTGATCCAATCGTCTCCTCCCTGTAGCAGCGAATCTCAATCAGAAGCCGACTGGAGCCGAGGCCTGAGAGCATCGATGGGCCGAAATCAATCAGAGATTGAGAGATAAAGCAGGGAGAGGAAAGAGTGCTCACTGTCAGCACTGCCAGCAGGAGAGCTGCTGAATCACAGCCCCTGCTGCATCGCAAACACACATACACGTACGCACACGTCGTAACACACTCTAGCCTGTGCTCTTTCATTTCTTCTCTGATCACCGGTCCAGCAATCACTGATCACTATCACTGTCTTTTCTCATTGCTGCTGTAATGCCTCTGAGGTCGGTGATATTCTCTCCGCTGCTGACAGTCAGAAACCAATACATGATTTTGTGTTGAGTCGTGTAGTTCTCCTATCTGGCTTCTTTAAGAGATTTATTATTCATTTACAACTGTTTCAGAATACCACACTAGATTCCTCACCTCACTTGTCACCAATAAGGCATCTGGGATTACATAATCTCATTGATCACATGCATGGATTACTCCCCTGACTCTGACATAATGCCTAGTTGTGTTTTGTTCATTTCTTTTGTGGTTTGACCCCTTTATTCATTACTCGGCACAATTTCACACTTGTGTGTAGTTTAACTTTGCTTGCTTTTTCAGTTTGATGCTTTATCTTTCGTTTACTTATTCTATTAATTTCAAGTAATATACTATTATAACATTACGACCAGTGAAGAACACTAATTATCTCTTCATCATGACACCTGATAGTGGGTGGGATATATTAGGCAGGAAGTAAACATTTGTTTGTTCTCAAAGTTAGTGTTAGAAGCAGAAAAAATGACGACTGACGACTGGGTTAGAGCATGTGCAAAACTGCAGCTCTTGTGGGGCATTCATGACATAGTTCTGCCTGGTTGGTGTATATAATAATGCCAAGATTTATTTCTACTATTTTCTTAAACTGTTCATTGTTTTAAATATTCACATCGTGTCAAACAGAACTTTTCTTTATTAGTATTATTTTTTAAAATTTATTCTAATGTTACAATGGCAAACAAATCAAAAACATAACCTGAGCTCACCAGCATGCAATGGGTCAAGCGAACAACACGAATGAGGCACAAAACGATTCGAGAGAGGAAAATCATAACTACAAATCAAAACTAAAAAACCAAACACACAAATTTCAAGGATTGGTATGAGTCAGGGTGCGAGCAAGCGTATACTTCACAAACAGTGAACCAATGAGAGTCCTTTAAATGACTGGATTGTGTGTAATTGGGGACAGGTGTTTCTGAGTGAGCGAGTGTGGGAGTGTTGTGGGTGTTGTAGTCCACTGTAGATATATAAGTAGTCAAGCTCATAAGTCATCCTTTCTACATTAAACAGATGATAAATACGTAATATACAGTAGCCGAACACAACCCAGCGATGACTGCCTCTCTGCAAATGTGGAATTTGTAGTTGTAAATCTCACACATATGCTTATAAACAAATTATGTTGTATATTATATAGTATAAAGTACATAAGCTGTATATGAAGAAGCATAAAAGGTACAAAACGTACTAAATCGGCAGTTCATTTGCATCATAATATTCAATCGAGCTATGCTACATACACCTGCCATAACGATGTTGCTAGTGCATCAAAACGAGCTACATCATTTATCTTAAGACAAACACACACCTTTTACACTTATATTCTCCATATACTCTTCTTTTTTATTTTCATGTCATATATATATATATATTATTCCTAATAAGAGCAGGCTGACAGTGTTAGGATTAACATCGTTCTCACGCTCATCTGCCAGTGTTATGTTATGAACTAAAGGCTGAAATGACATATAATTATATGTAAATGAAAAGACAGCATGATCCAGATATTTAACAGTATATTATATGTAATATAAGCCTATATAGGTCACCCAAGGCATCAAGTAGATTAGACTGATTTTGCCTTTTTTTACATGTCTGACTAATATTTATTTATATAAATATATAAAACACATTTTATGAGCATGGCTTGTAACTTGTAACTTGCTCTTTCTCTCAAGCTTGGTGTCTTTTGACATTTTTTAAATGTATTTCAGCAAATTTCTAATAGCAAAAAAGGAAAGAGGGAGTAATCTGTGTTTTTTTTTTTTTTTTATCAAATACTTTCAAGCAGTTGAAGTAGTTAAAGTGCCACACAGAGTAAGCAATGGGCTGTTTAATTGGGGCTGAAATGTCCATTCCAGTGTTATCATTAATGCCTAGGAACGCAAACGGTCCAGAAAGGAGAAAATGATTTAAAAAAATTGTTTTTAAAAATTAAAAGGGAATTCTAAATGCTTCAGAATGATGTTTAAGCAGCTACAGGCCATTATTCTAGATCTTACGCTTTCTTTCTTTTTCCATTTTTATTTTTTTTTTTAGAGCGAAGCAATTTACCTTTTGTCTTAATAGGTAAGATAATGTTTCCGTCTGGGCAAATTGTGCAATTTTTTTTGTGATTTTTACATTTAAAATTATTTCCCAAAATGCTTAAAAGATGCACTTTTTCATGCTTAGCTTTTGACCATACCATCATTTTTTAATGGAGGTAATTGGTATGAACTGCACCAGCAGGCTCTTACTAAATGTAACTAATAATTTACTATTATTCATTTTGTCAAAGAAGTCTAACAATAAAAGCACTACTTAAGGAATGCTAAGCCTAAATGTGAACATAATCCACATTTTCTTTTTCATCTAAGTGTCACCATGACCCCAATATTCTGCGCAAACCTGCATACTTCAGCCTTGTTGTACAGACGAGAGCGGAGATGAAAAAAGCAGCAGGGTGCTCTGTAAGAGTCGTGCTTTGCATCAACGATTATGCACGTCCTTGTTAAAGGGTATATTTCCTTCCCTCGTATTCTTTCTTCCATCTTCTCATGTCAGCCTTTACCTATCCATCACTCTCCTCCTGTCATATTCTCTTCCCCTCTCTAATCATTCTGAGCTTGGGGAACACTATCCTTTTGTGGCTCGGCATGATGCCGCTGGTTGCTGGGACTGTCTCTGTCATTTTTTAGTTTGTTTTTGTTTTTGTTTTTCGGTAAAATGCAAAGAAAGCCAGAAAGGAGCTTGCAATCTGCTCTGTGGTCTTATACACACTCCTGCACACACATATATACACAGTAAAACCGAAGGACACAAATATGCACACACATAATACCATATCATGCACTTGGTAAGGCTGTGACATGCTGATTCACAAACTGGTGGCAAGGACCGAATGATTGTCTGAAGGAGAGTCTGATCCGGAGTAAAACCTAATTACCGCAATCTGTATTGCGTTTCATGAGAGACATGCAGAAAAGCAAAACCAGGGCGTTGCTTGTAGAAAGCTTTAAATCTCTAGTGAAAGACAAAGGAAATTGAATTAACACTATCATGGTATATCAATTTCTTAAAACTATTGACTATTGAAAATGATTTAACAAACATAGGGGTAAAATAAACAAGCTTGCAAATTGCATTCCTGCTTTCACGCCCTACTGTTCTCTGATTAAAACGTGGACAGTTGTGATTGGAAATCGATTGCGTTTCAGCCTGGCATGATTGCAACATACTGTACTTATGAAATTGAAATGTGGTTGCTATGGGGAATTCCATTCACATCCTATACAAGTAAAAGTGGTGTTCAAAACCTGTTCAGATTTTTCGAAACGCTGAAGTAACATACGATTGATTAAGGTTTTGCTTTTCAGTGTAGACAGTTTTCTGAATGTCAGTTCCCTGACAACCAGAAGAGACCATTAGGACATCCATATTTATTCCTACATGTTCCGATAATGGTCATTTTGGTTTGATGATGATTTAACAATCAGGAACAAACTATGTAGTGGAAATATTACTATTTGATAATGTTTTTAATGGTTGGCAGCTTTGACATGTATTTTTTCATGGTGATATCGTTTGCATAACGCCTTTATTTCAGAGGTTTAATGCATTTTATTCCATCATGACATTTTTTTATATATTCAAAATGTTTTATATATATTCGTTTCCAAATCCCACATCTTAGCTATACACCATGTATGCAGCAAACCTTTATCTTTCCTCAAAGATGCACATGTTGCTGTACTTCTGCTGGATTGTAAAGCTTAGAAACATGTAGAGTTTTGTTTTGCTTTATTTATCACTTCTAAAAAGCTAAACAGTACTTACTGTCTCAACTGTGAAAATGAGAAGTCGAGTTATTATAAATAAAGAAATAGGCAATATATAAAGCCCCATGTGACCGAGCCTGAGGCGAAGTCAATAAATAGACTTTTTAAATTATGAATCAAATTTCAATTAGAGGGGGTTTGATCTCTTTATCTTACTGCTCAGCTGGTCTTCAAGCTTCAGTTCATTCTGCTCTCCTCATGCGCACTGTACAGCAGATGATAAAGCTGTACTACACACTAGCAGCCTTTGCGATCGAGTTTTGCGTTGTTTTATCCGCGGTGCTATTTTTTTTTTGCTAATATACATGTTTAATATCTATTTAAAAAATTCATAAATCTGTAATTTTGTTTTTAGATCATCAAATATTTCGGACGTTTGCACAATAATCATATTGATTATCTTCATAAAATCACAATGCACAGTTACGGGTTCGATTTTGCATGACGTCCTTGGTGATGCGTTCTTTTCTTGGCTGGAAATAATGAAAGAATGACATTCTCCTATCACAAAGCAAGCTCCTGTGACTCATATAAACTGCTGTGTTCACATATAAATGCACACATAAATGGTGCAATAATGGTGTGAAATATAAGGGTACTTGTAAGTACATTGCTAATGGGTCATGTGTAGCAAATATACTACAGTGCCTCCTGAGTTATTGAAATTCAGCCATTATTTTATGAAGACACAAATGTTGTGGTGTCTCTTTAGCTCGAGAGCTATCCAGCTTATTGTGAGCTAATTTTAGCTGAGATCAATTGCATATATCCAAGGGTGGCAGCTTTTTATAATGATCTGGAAGACATCTGAATTTTCAATAGAGTCCAATAGAGATGGCTGACAATTTATTATTACTGTTATTATAATGTTGTTGTATTTGTCTTTAATTTCATCGATAACCTATACAGATATTGAGGATGGTAAAGCGACGGCTGTGCGACTAATAAGCTATACTTTTTCTCCTACACAATTTTTGCTTATGAAGCAATAAATCAAATGTTAAATAAATTGCCTGTGTTGCCCATGTCACGGCTCACCAGATCCACAAACCAAGCAGCATATTTACTTTAACATATGCAAAGCAATACAGAGCCAACTGTTCCGGCAAGAAATTTCACACACACACACACACACACACACACACACACACACACACACACAC
>JAAIIK010000101.1:4536402-4583882 GCA_014706435.1 Silurus glanis | reverse complement strand
TGTGTGTGTGTGTGTGTGTGTGTGTGTGTGTGTGTGTGTGTGTGTGTGTGTGTGTGTGTTCATTCCTGCAAGAATATCTGAGATAACAGGAGGATGGAGGAAAAAAAAGGAATGAGTCCATTGAAACAGATGTACTCCGTGCTGACCCCTTGAGGGAGACGGCTGCAATTTCTCACATCTAATGCTTCTGTGTTCTAACAGCAGCATTTTATTTTATTTCAAATCACGAAAAAAATTACCTGCATTTCCATCTCAGATACATTCAAATATATTGGAGAGTGTGAAGTAAACCAGATATAATGTTCTTTCAAATGATTTTGCAACAAACAGACGTGTGTTTTCTTTACCAGAAAGACAAAAAAATAGGTTTTGCCTCGTAATAAACCTTTTGCGTCGACAATCTGGCAGCAAGTAGAGAGTGATTGATTAGTCTGCACCCAAATGAACCCGTCAGCATTTCTCTGAAATTATTTATGTAATAGTTTTTTCAGCCAAACGGAACAGCTGGTCACCACGTAGAGATGGCTATATAACTGATTAGGATCATATGGTGGCCACGCTGTAGAAAAATGGCACTGGTATTTCATTTGGAATTTCAAATAAACTTGATTGCACTTTATTTAAAAAGCCTTTTAACTACAGGCATTATGAAAAAGACATTTGGATGGAGATCTAGATCCCTAATGAGCAAGCCAGAAGTGACATTGGCAAGCGTTAAAAAGATAACATGAAGAAGAACCCATCTAAAAATGCCCTTTTGATCAGTACAAAGTAGCTTTTAACATTATACAAAAATTTGACAGTGATGCTGAATTCTTAAATTGGATTGTTTAAAAGGTGGTGATTACTTTTTTATGCTAACATATATGTCAGTGGTTCTGGCTGAAATTCAAATCAAAGGGCAATTCATATTCAAATTCAACATTTTCATATTATCAGTTCTATAGACTGGATTCTCGAGGACTTGTATGGCGGAATTTACACATAATCTAAAAGCCATTTTTGTTTTAAAAAAAGCAATGCTATGGTGAGATTGCTATAGTGAGATTAAGGAGTTATGGAAGAAGCCTTCACTGTCAGCATATTGTAATCATCAGTAGGTTTTCTGCCACAGGACAGACTTCCAGGGGTTGATTCTAGGATTTTTAATGGGGTGGCACAGGGGGACCAAGAACCAGTCAGGGGGGCACATGATTTTTCCCATGGGCCCCCCTAACTGGTTCTTGGTCCCCCCCTGGAGAAAACAATTAGGATGACATAAAAAATGGCACTGTACAAGTCCCTAGACAATGCATCCCTCTTTTTATAAATAAAAAACATTAAACAGACAGTAATTGTTCTCGAGTGCACTGTACCCGTCTTTGACATGGTTTCTTCTTGAAGAAATCTTGAATGTATTGCTGCTGTGCCTGACTTTGTCCACTTTCCATTTTTTCCCAAAAAAATTCTGTCAAAAGTAAACAAACCTCTAACTTGATCATCAATATTACACAAATAGTATATTTAATAGCCATATTTTCATCTGATTTAAGACAAAATCATTGAAAGGTGAAGCTGTTCTTGGGCATTGCAAACAAAAATAATAAATATTAGACTACCATGCAAAAAAGATTGTTTATTCCATACACACAGGTATTTACTATTTTACATCTTAAAATTCCAAGTGTCAGAACGCTAACATTATTAAAACCCCACAATTTAGCTTTGATCACAATACTGCAAACTATTTAGTCTTTAGCCTTTAGTCTTTGAAACAACGGGAAGAAACCTAACAAAACAATTTGGTCCCGCACTGCAGATGTTACACTCTGGGGGGTTGGGCACTGGGCCGCACTCGAGCCGCACTCCTTTCTGTGTGGCCCGGTACCAATTGACCCACGGACCGGTGCTGGTCCGCCGCCCGGGGGTTGGGGACCACTGACTTAAGGCGTTCGACTTCACATCACTCTGTTGCTGATGATTTTTCATTTACAACACCAAAAAGCCTCTAATACTTATATATGTCTTATACCTGTTCCCTATTCGATTTTTCATATATTTAAAATAAATTTATTTACAAATTACAAAATGTTTCACCGTCAGTGCACATGCAGTAAGGAAAGCATATAAGCTCAAATAGAGGAGTGTTAAATCAAATGCATTGGGTTGAAATGCAAATGATCACGGTGAGACCCTCCTACTCATCTGTAATTCTGCCATACTGATGACTTGTGAAACATGTGCGCAAGTTTCCATGACATCACCGCAATACCCTGTCAGATGGAGCAATAGTGAGACAGGGGAATCTCATAGGATACACTCAAGACAGAGTATGGACGACCAGCAGGGATGTGGGGGACAGATGGCTGAGGCGTCTGTGAGCCCACAGCCATCTTTTACTTGTTGTCTTTCAGATTGCAGCAGAGTCCTCGGCCAGCTCAATTGCTCAAAGTGTTCTCAAGAGTAAAACGTGTTCCACACGTGCTGATGTGATCAGACTTCTTTTCAGCGAAGAATTCAAAATAAAATGCGGATTGTGTTTGATATACTAAACTTTAATTTGCCAGATCATTTAAAACAATAGCACAAAGTTATCCATCTTAAAGTGAGCAGAACAGGCAGGAAGGATTTTAAAATGGCTGCTTTGTGATGGCAATCACACTCCCACTTGTACACACACAATACACACACATATACAGTACTCACATAAAAGGAGTTGAAAAGCATTCAATATGTTCTCTGAAGTCTTAACATCTTTTCTACTGAGAGAATGGGATGTAGAGCGAGCAAGAGAATTGAATTATGAATAATGAGTGTATAAATACATCGTCTTTAATTGCACCACTTTGAACAAAGTTCTTTTCAAAGGAATAGAACAACCCTCAAAGTGAAATCAAAGGACAACTGAGCAAATCTAATGACTTAAATCCAGTATGCCCTGCTTTAAAGTGAATGATGAGTGTATGATGATGATGATTTGCTGGAAGCCATGTGTTTGCTGTAGATCAGGTGACACTGCTGCTGCCTCCAGGGATTATTCAGAGTCAATATGTTGGGCTCAACATGTTCTCAGTGTGAGACCTGGTACTCACAAATAGACATACTGTCCTGTTGCTTTGATACAATATGCATGCAGTCTTGAAGATGGACTTGAAATACATGTGGCTGCTCGAATACTACAGGGTTTTGAAATTACCCTTCCATAAAGCTTGAGATTATTCTAAAAACATACAAAAAAATGGCTCACAGACACAGAAGAATTAAAGTGTGCTTTAAACCAGGCTCTCAAAATCAGCATCCTTTGATAAACCCACCGTGGTGACAAATGAATTGGAACAGCACCATTACAAGTAACACATTTGAGTAACCTGGACAGAGGCCATGCATGAACTATCATGATTGTGGCTGTAAATGGTGCCGACACGGCAAAAATAAGAAACTACCAATACCAACCAATAAGAAACCTCAGGCAACACTATATATCCACATTCATCATACAGGCCAGCTCTACTGAGCTTAGAGGCATTACAGAGATCTAGAAATGCTCCAGGGTCAAACCTTTCAATCACCTACTTTCCCATTCTCAGCCTCCTTTCTTTGATTTCCAGCATACGTCCAAATCTGTACAGAAACCGAAGCTTAGTACTGGCTTCAAGATATTTTAGTTCTCAATTTCCATGTACACTTATTCTCTTATTACATTATGTATACTTGGCAATGTCAAAATCTTGATCTTCTCACTCTGCCTACCTTTCTAGAACATACCTTATACTTGTACACACACTTGTACATCACCCTTCACTCACTATACAGCACTTTTCCTAAGAATACAAACCCTGAAGGCATTAACTGAACATGTGTTTATGTTTATTCCTTTTTTTTTTTTTTTTAGCTTTCACCTGTCACACTAGACATTCACATTAACACACTGGGGCACACAAGTGGCAACATCTTTCCTCTACCGGATTATCTTTCCTAAATGTCAAACCTAGTGGATATAGTATGGGCCCAGTGGAGTCCTGAATCATGAACTGCATGAAACCCAGAAGTGTTAAGCCAGAGCAGTGAATAACAGCAACAGTTCCCACAACTGGGCTTGGCGCTCTGTAGTTCTCTTGCGAGGTGAAGAGTCTGTAAGCCCCACCTGTTCCCCCCAGCAGTAATGAGCTCTGATTGCACTCAGTGGGATTCATGTAAGTGACTGTTGTCCAATTTTGTAAGTCTAGCAGTCTCACACTCACACCACTGACTACCAAAGGATGGCAGAATACAACCGATAACAAGAAGTAGAGAGGCAGGGTGGAACATTAGGCATGTTATAGTATTAGTATAGTAATGGTGTATATGCTGTATCTCTTTCACAATCTGTTAAGAAAATATGTCTTTTTTTATGCACGTAAACTTTCATTTTAAATTCTTATTAACATTTACCTAAGCATTACGTACATGCTCTTAGTGAGTGGTGCTTAGATAAAAACAGGGCATTTCTGGCCTATTTGCTGTATTTATCATGCAAATATGAATTTTTGTTGTCAAAAAAATATTAATAAGAGAATGTATGACATTTGGCAGAAGCTCTTATCCAGAGCGAAAGTTATCTTGTTTATACAACTGAGCTGTTGAAGTATAAAGGCCTTGTTCAAGGGCAAAGCATTGGCAGCTTAGTTGTGCTAGGTTTTGAATTCAAAACCTTCTGAGCAGAAGACCAACATCTCAAACACTATGGCAGCTATGGGGTTAAAGGCCATGCTCAGGGGCCCAGGAGTGGAAACTCGGTGTGGCTGGGTGTGAAGCTACGACTTCCCCAGAAGTGAAACTGAGAATTATTATTTAACTGGTATATCTTAAAATATATACTTATGTATGATATAAATGAAATGAATATGAATATCAAAGTATCTTATCTTATTAAGTACCTGGTATTTTATTTTTCCCTTATTTAATTAATCCAGGTAAACAAATATGCATTTTCAGTTGCATTACAGTTTTTACCTTATAACTTCATTAGGCATTTTGACGTCGTCACATAAAGTCAATTAATCATTGGTTTGTTATCAAATTGAGGAAGATTGTTTTAATTGGTCAAGTTAATTAAAGGAATCAAAAAAAAAAAAACCTCAAAACAGCTCGTTTTCAGAAGTAAGCCAAGGAAACCATTAGAGGCTGAAATTAGATACTTACCGCGGAAGTACCGCGAGACCCAACACAAACGCGGGTGAGGGCGGTAAAATACACGCGTGTGCGGGTTGCAGGAGAATAAAATCATTCGCGGTACTCCTGCAAAATGGTCTTAAAAATATAAAGAAATTAATAAATAAATTACTAAAACAGATGTTATGTATCTACTGCACAAAAGCAACGATGGCAACAAAAAAAAAAAAAAGAAAACGATTTACAGACACAAGGTCGGACGCGAACTCTCACGTGGTTCATGTGAGGTAACTGCTAGAGCACACCGAGACACAATGTCTGAAGCGCAGGACAGAGGAGAATCACTGAGTTCTACAGATATTACTTCATTATTAAAGAATGAAACATACAACACAGAAAAACCTTGGCCTTTTTTTTTTTATAAGATATTGTTTCAGTTGATGTTCTATGTTCTGAAAAGTTCTGTGTTCATGTCCATGTTTATCCTTTACACAAAAAGTCAAACTCAAAATGAAGCATTCGTTTGTATTAAGTTTCTTTTTTTATTCATATTCAAAAGGGGAGCAAGTGAAACAAAAGCCGAGTAGAAGCAAGAAAAAAACACTCAATGCATTAAAAATAAAAGTACTTATACATTTTACCTGTGGGCTTTTGCGGGTGGGAGCGGGACAAAACTTAAACATTGCAGGCGGAAGCAGGAGACAATATATTTTTTTTTGCGGGAGCTGGACAGAACCTTGCAGGAGTGGGCGAGAGCAGGGCTGAAAAATCCATCCTATGCAGGTCTCTAGCTAAAATAACACAATATCTAGAGTAGTTAGCAAACTAGACAAACGTTAGTATAGTTAGCTTCAACAAATCGACTCAGAAGTTGTTGCTGTTGCTAAAAAATGATAAAACTATTTTCCTTTCTCTATCTATATATAAGATGTCTGAAGAAGAATGCCAGGCATGAGATCAGGTTGGGTAAAAAACAGCCAGTTAAACAAATGTGTCAAGAATAAGTTTGAAATAGTACCTAGCTAAGCAAAAAAAAATGCCACAGGGAAAGGGACACCAGGCATTCTATATACAATAGTTTTAGCACAACGCAATAGCTAACACTGATTAGCGATGAGAGACAAAACAATGACGCACATTAACCTCAGGAAATGAGAGTTTCTGCCATGGATAATAAATATAATCACATCAATGCTTGTTTTCCATGGTAAGTTGTCATATTACTTTTTTTTGTTTTAGTTATTTTAATGAACAGTCCAATTTATACCAGTGTTAAACCAATTTGTTTGCAAATGAGACACTCATTTTAATTTCAATGGAAAACCGATAGTTCTATAGCAAATGATGCAATTTTTTTCAGAAATAGATTTAATAGAAAACGGCAAAATTTGAGTGTATTTTTTTTCTCTATACCATACACACATTTTTCACACCTACATTACTTTATCTGTACATTTGCCTGGCATCACAGTGGCAGATTAATTGAGTGTATATTTAGTATCAATCAGTACAAATACATATACGTTTTTTTAAACTACCGTACTACAGTAAATACAACCTGTGTAAGTCCATATAAACTCCTTGTTATAAATTATTGTAACTCCCTTCTTTTCTTTCTTACTGACACATTAAAAGAAAGAAGAGCAGCTTCTGATGCAGGAAGAAAACTGCAAGAGCGAGTCATCCTACATTTTTACACCTCCCCCTCATGCTTTGCACATTGATACCGATAGCTGGGAAGCGGCTGTGTTTAAGCCATTGTGCTCCATTGTGATGGCAATATAAACAATAATTATGGAAATAGGCTCCTAAGAGCCCTTCATGTCCTCATGACAGCAGGTGGGAGTATAAATAAGATATGGGGGAATGTGATAGGGACTTCAGCTTGTCAGGCCCCTGAGCACGACCTATGATTTCTGGAAGTGATCTTTATTACAGAGAATGAGCCATGTGTACGACATGCCATTTTGGGGGAAAGAATCTTGTTAGATTTGTTCCAATATAAAACGGTTCGTTTTTGAGCCAAACGGCTCAAGAGTTTTGCTGCAACACTCCAGAAAAGCTTTCTAAAACCGATCCAGTGGGGCTCACTCTGCCCTGATATGCTACAGATGCTCAAAGACTTGGTAATTTTCCAAGAAAGTGGGTACTGAGGGACCCAGTGTCCTTTCCTCTAGATGCAAATGTGGCTAATCCCTTCTCAGGGAAGCCCAAAGTCACACACTACATGGCAGATTGGTACTCTTAGCTACATAGCTGACCTCTGACTATTAAGGACTGTGTCCATGGAGACAAAAATGACACACGGCTGAACAGGAGACTTTCTTTAAAAAGGCAGGACTCAGAGCTGATTCGCTGCTTTATCCTGGCTCCTTGTGACCGAGGCTCTGGCTCTATCCCCGGCTTTTGCTTCTACACGTATAAAGGAATGAAAAAGATGAGGGGAATGAAGGCAATAATGCATGCAAATGAGCAGGGACAAGGCCAGGCTATTACCATAGAGAAAGCATGTGTATGAGAGTAGGAGGTGAAGGATCAGAGAAAAGGGATATTATAAAAAGGGATGAGAAAATGGAACGATCCCAAGAAGGGAAGATGATAGTGAATGAGAGAACAAGAGACTCTGTGATAACCCAGAGCACAGCGGGGTGAACAGAAAGAGAATTAGCCAAGAAACGCAAAGATCGTAATGAAATAGATATGAGCAACAGAATTTCAGATAGAATCATTTTAAATCTCTTTGCATGTTCTTATTAAAACATAATTAAAAAATATGTGCCTCACTGCAAGTGATATAAACAGCAGGACAGAACCAATAGCAGCATACAGTTGTATAAAAGTAGTCATGGCGATAGTGTCAGTGTTCTGGAAAGCGCATGGAGCCGATACACATGCAGATAACGTTTAATAAAGTGCGAAGGGAAGAAACAAAAGACATGAAAACGAGAACAAAGTAACAAAGAAACCGTAACCTGAACAAGAAGCCGTAGGCTATGGAACGCTATCAACAACCTTGAAAGGCAAATAAGAGACAAAGAGTGCTGTAAACTATGAGACTTGTATACATGTGTTAATCACGAGTGACAAGAAACAGGTGCAAATGGTTTGTTTACGTGTAACAGTCATGTGGCGGAGTAGTGGCTAATGGGAGTTGTAATTCACTGCCATATTTGTGGCGGTCAGATATTTACCTAGAATAGAACACCGGTCTATGCCATTCAAATCCTGCCATGGGACCCAAATCCTATCATTTTACCCTTGAAATTGATTTTTTTTATACATTTCGGATATTCTGGCATCATTCTGAGATTTGAATGGCCTCCAAACATCCATCCTATTACTGATTACTCTGGCTAATCACATGAATAAAAAAACATTTGCATTATAACCATTGGTCTAGTGGTTAGGATGCGGCACTCTCACCGCTGCGGCCCGGGTTCGATCCCCGGTCAGGGAACCAACCCCAGCCATTAGGGTTGCACAAGCCAGTGCACTCTTAGTGGCGGTCCCAAGCCCGGATAAATGGGGAGGGTTGCGTTAGGAAGGGCATCCAGCGTAAAACATGTGCCAAATCAAACATGCGGATCATGAATACGGATGATCCGCTGTGACGACCCCTAATCGGAGAAGCCGAAAGAAGGTTTTTTTTTTTTTTATAATCATTATAAATGGAAACAATTGCAAACTTGGTCCAAATTCCTTTGTCAGCACCCAGGACCTATTTCGAGCTCATTTAGGGAGGAGCCCATAATCACAGGTTTGACATTGAAGAATTCCTTCCTAACTGTGGAACGATTGTGCATTTCCACACATCCATTTTGTGTGAGCAGGTTTGCAAAATGGTAGACACTAGGTTTATACATTTGATTTTTTCAAGGTATTGAATATTTTGTGCAGGGTAAACCTGCAACTAAATAACCAACTTCACAGAAGCATTTCAAATGATGTGTATTTTCAAGAGAGGTTTGTGTTTCGCTCCAAAAAGGTGAGCTAATTCCAGTGCTGCTGTCCTAATAAAGTCTTGCTTTAGATAGCAGTCAGACATCTTGTCTCATCTGCTGACAATACGATCAGTTACCCATCCATCACAAACCATTCGTGTTGCTTTGGCGTGCAGTACCAAGAGTAAAAAGCTTCCACATTTGATGTGAACTGCACCATGATTCCACACAGGCGAACCCCAGAACACTATTTTCAACATAAAATCAATGACTGAAAGTTGTGAAGTTCTGAAAACCACCACTGCATAGAAGACAAACATTACCATATTTCCAAAAGTAAAATTCCTTAATTACATAAAATTTCATACCATCATTCGACTGTATACTTATACTAAATTAACATTGATAAAGGCACGTCATGTATGAATTACTTTAACACAGGGCCCAAGAATCATTGGTTCCTGAAAGAATTTTGTGCATGAACCATTTTAAATTTCTGATCAGAGTCTGAACATTAAAATAATGAGGACCCAAGTCACATCCTGTTAATTCTCCTTGTGGATGTTTTGCAATAGCATGAGCAGGTATGGAAAAATTATTCCCCGGTATTGCTACATATTGAAACAGAAGATACAAGCAGTAAAAGTGTGGGTCTGGTAAGTGCTATAAATGTAAAAGGACCAAAGATCGAATCTCTAGACTCCTGCAAGTTCTAAAAAACATCATTTTCATGTCACAATTCATACTGGCCTCTCACCTTAACGAAAAAAAAAAACAATAAAATGACCTTAGCTACTTCAGATACAAAAAAAAGGTGCATATTACACTATTGTTTTTCAATTATCAGCGTCTGAGTTCAGTCATCTGCCGTTGCTCTACTAATAAATCTAAGCCATTTTTTGGATCATGCCATCCATGGAACTCATTCTTGTATAACCTTCGGGTTTTGATACAAAAAAAGAATGATACATTTGTTTTCCATTGCATTGATAAACTTTTACAAAATCTATCCAATCAGAATTACATTACTCCATGAGGAATAATACAGTGCATAAAAATGTACAGGGTTTGATACCAAATCATATCTGAGACATCCAGGCTAACTGCCTTCCCCAAATTATATTTTCTGCACATTTGCCAATTGATTTTCATGCTGCTCATGTATTTTACAATGATTCACAAATAAACACATACTGCCTCAGTTGTAACAACCACATATTGCCATTGCGGCTGATAAAAACTCGAATTTTTCTACATTTTCCATTAAAGTTGTGGAATGCCCACTTTCCCACACTGTCTTAATGTGAAGTCAGGATTAGGGGTTCTTTTAATCCATATCCAACATTTAAGTGGAACTGTGCTTTTATGGTGTGTCGATTGGCTGTTCTGACACCTTTGGACATCACCTCTCACCAGCTGTTTAGCACAGAGGATATACAAGATGGGAACTAATATAGTAGTTTCCCCACAATCTCAACATAACAGTCCAATGGTAGCAATCAGCAGTGGCTACTATGTCACAGATCTGCTTTAAATATTTTTATTTGCAAATTGGCCAATCCAGGCGATTTATGAAGTGCACCCTCAAAAAAAAAAGCAATAGAGTGGGTGCTACGTGGTGATCCCTGATTGCATTGCGAGGAACATATAAAGCGTGAGAGTGCTGAGAGTATACTGTAGATGCTTAAGATCTGACAAAGACTTTCCCACATTAAATCATTACAGGTTTTCTGGCTAATAGGAAGAATGTATCCAAGAAGCGTGGCACTGATTAAAATGTATAAATCAGTCAGCGAATACGTTCAATAGCTTGTTTTTTCAAACTGACATGATAATCATTCAGCAATTGTTGTGTCGACTCATGTATTCCGTTCAGGATGAATTCACTCGTCCGTATTATGTGCAGATAAGTGACTCGGTGACTGTATGATGCGCTGAACACTGCAAATTCTACAGCATGACAGACAAGTCCCGGCAAGTTTATTAGAGCGCGTCCAGCTTTAGGGAACAACTCGAATCTGAGGGGAATAGCTAATAGGAAGCATTTAAAAATGCCCAAAGTAATAAATGAGATTTATTTACGGGTTTGTTCGACAGCGCCGGCGCGAAAACACGCAAGACCGAGCAAGGACAAGCCGATAAACAGTCTGCAGTCTTGCTGTCAAATAGTACAGCAGCTTCTACAGATCGAATGGAAACAAGCACGTAAGCACACACACACACACACAGACACGCACGAAGATGTATGCAGGCAACTTATGTGTTGCACAGCAACTGCATTACTTAGCATCGGAAATCAGCTGAGATGTCATAACCCAGTCGTTATGGTATAAAATCTCGCTCCGTACTAAATGCTGACCGTGGAGCTGCATTTTTAATTTGGTGTTAATTTATGAGTTCAGGTTTTCAAAGCAGGGAGGCTCTAATGATCGCTCTACTATTTAATGATGATCTTTGTGTTGTGATGCTTGTAGAGAAGCATCACAGAGAAGCAGCAGCTCAGCGGGTCTTGCTCAGTGGTGAGCACAGATCGTAGGAATGCCGTAGAGAAAAATTTACTCTCAAACTCATCAACTTCTTGCACAGTAGGTTGACAATAGTACCTACAGGAGACTCAAACTTGCACTAGCTGTAGACTCTACGTCTGTTAAACAGACTTCTATACCTCTGTAGATTTTTTTTTTTTTATTCTGATTGGATTAATCTTCTTTAACAGAACATCTCATGCAAATCACAGGTTTATATGATTGTGCTTTATATTAGCTGCCCCATCCTATCACATCATTAATTATTTTTCAATAATGGCATGAACGGTTAAGTTTTATTCCTTTACTTATTACATAGTTTTCTCATAACAGCTTTTCATATGCAGTGCTCTCTGCTATCTGTGTCTCTGCTCTTGCATGACAGCTACCTATTTAGAAAACCCAATTTGCTCTACTGGAGCAGCTGCATATTCTCCTGCTGACAGGACAAACAAATAATTCAGGAGGATAGACCTAACTGCCCAGTTCTGTATCTATGAGCTAACCAACACCTTAAATTGGCTAATATTACTCTGATACCCCATGTCATTATCCAATCGATTGTTTGTGGGATGTAGGATGTTCCTAACAAATCTCCTTTGATTTCTTTGTTTGGTTTATTCCCATTTATCTTGCCCTCTAAACTAAACTATGATTAAAAAAGTGCAGTTCCTCAACAGGAGCTCTGCGCACCAGCACGTTCGTACTTCCACTCTCACCTCCTTGGGGAACAGTGGTGGAGGCCTATGATATGTGCAAAATCGTAGGGACACCGACTCCCCAGGTGCCTTAGTTTTCACTTCCTTCCATGACTGCTGGATCGATGAGAGCCGCTAAAGAAGTGGAGAGGTATCAAAAGGTCACAAGGCTCCCCACTGTGTCACTGTCTCACACTCATGCAGACTCATACACTCTTTGAGATGCAGTCCCAAGTGGGAGATTTGCCTGCAGTGCAACGATAATGTTTTAATGAATGAGAACGCAGTCTATGCGTTAGGGGAAAAGAAATGCAAATGCAGACTGCGGTAAAGAAAAAGAAAAAAACCTGGAAAAAGCACAACAAAGAAAATATTTGTTAGATTTAAACAAAACTGCATTGTAATTCTTAAGTTCTTGCTATTGCCTGGTAAAATCAGCAACGCTGGGATTTTCAAGTGCTATCTACATGTAGTGGCGGCTTTAACAGACATCATCATATCTGTACTGTAAGGCTAGAGCTCACTTGTCTATACAATTATTCTTATGCCAGCATATTATTTTAATAAACATTATCTAATATTCATCTTAAATCTCAACAATACTCATGGAAATTGTTAGGTCAGGCGGGATTCGGCTGAAATGCATTGCCATTGTCAGAGTATGAGTACAGGGACAATCAAATGCAGTCAGAGTAGTGTTGACACCCAAGAGAAGGATGCTTGAGAATCAAGCAGCTTGATGATAGGAGGTGCATGTGTGTGTGTGTGTGTGTGTGTGTGTGTGTGTGTGTGTGTGTGTGTAAAAAAAACAACACTTTTTTAAAAATGTAAATTTAGAAATTACCACTTAAATGTTCAGGATTTATCAACAACAGCAAGTCATTTAGGTCCTTTTAACTTATACCACATCAATGTAAAAAGTAATTACAATTTTTGTTTATTATAATATTATTTTTAAATGCTCCTTTAGTTGCATTTAATGCTGGGGAACCTCCTGAACATAATGTTTTTCGGTTTCGTTTTTTGTTTTGTTTTTTATGTTTACAAGACAAATATTACTTATGGTGTAAATGCAAACTGCAAATTCTTCCATGTAAAAATAAATAAATAAAAACAGCTTCTGATTGTTGCAACTGTTGCAAACAGGAGAATCCTACCAAAAAAATGCTGAACAAATGTCCTCTTACAGTATATTCTGCAAATTAATTTAGTATATAGCTTTTTAGCAATATACAGGATACAAGTACATGGTAATGTATTGGAATATGTGTAAGAGTTGAAACCTATTTGTGATTTGTATTGCATTGTGATATAAATACTTTCACATTACTTTGTAATTCTCAGGTTAGGGAGCTGATTTTTTTAAATTTCTGGTCACGACATTTGTTGGTCATTTTATTAGGTACCCAACAATACTGCAGTGCACTCACTCACCCCCATCATGGCAATATCATGTCAATGTCGGTGCTACAGTATGCTCCGAATGGTGCATCACTAAATGGTAAACAACATCTGGTCACTCCTGGTCCAATGGTGGTGCATTTCTTTTGATTGATGGTGTAGCGCATGACGAACTGTGCATTGCAACAGATGGCCTACTGCCAGTAATTGTAAGTAGAAGAGAGAAAGGTGCCACAAATATTGACCGAGATGCCACTTATCCAGTAAGGCTGAATACTTCCCCACAAAAATAACGAAGCCTCCTCAGAGAGCACCACTAATCTGATTCTGTCATTCATCAGTAAACTATGAAATATTGATATTTTCTGACTAAAGGGGTTTAGATATTCAGTAACAGTTCATACATGTCTGGGGTGCAGTTCATTAATTAATTGTATATGGACAGATTCATAAATCCTGGTCCCCTGTGCAGGAAACTAAGCAGAAAGCTCTTAAAATCTACTACACAATGAGGCAATGCAAAAAGCCTCCCTCAAACAATGCACAAAAAAACTGCCCTATGTACCTGAACCCAAAAGAGGAATTTCTACATGACACACTATTTATAAGTGTCCATTATGAGTTGTATTATTTACATTAGGAATGAAGATTTACTGTTTTTGACTGTTATAATCACACTCTTGATATCACCCAAAATGAGGATGGGTTCCCAAACTGTAGCTGCCCAATAGATATATATTACAACTATATCTTTCTGTTTAGTAAAGATTAGTAAAGTTTGAGAAATTCTATACAAGTTGAAAAAGGTTAGATGGCTAATTAACCAGCTTGCTAGTTTGATCTACGTATAGCTAACCAGAAAAACAATCAACTAAATAAATTGTTATGCCACATAAAGTTTACTATATTATCTTTTTTTGTTTACTATTAACATTAACTATATTTAAACTACAATACTCGAAAAAATTTTGGTGAACACCTGACTATAGGGTTTGTTTGTGCTTTTTGAACATCCCATTCCACATTTAATCTCCATTTTCTGTTATAATAACTTCTAGGAAGATGTTCCACTAGATTTTGGAGTGTGCTGGTGGAGATTTGTGCTCATTCAGCCACAAAGATGTGAGTAATGTCAGGTACTGATGAAGGTGAGGTGAGGAGGCCTGGGGTGCTGTAAGCATTTGAATTCAACCAAAAGGTTGAGGTTGCTCTATAGCAGGTCACTCAAAATCTTTCTCCCCACCCCATGCACACCTTATCTACATGGCTGTGGCTTTAGGTACAGAGGACCTGTGATACTAGAACAGGTTTGGGGCTCTTAGTTCAAGTGAAGGGAATTGCAATTAAAAGACATCCAATACAATTGCTTGCCTCCATCTTTGTGGTAACAGTTTGGGGAAGAACCACATATAACTGGAAAAATCAGGTTTCCCAATATTTTTCCCAGCACCTTCTGATATTTGCAGCACTTATATAATATTTGTATATAAAGCTCACTTATATGTAGTGTCATTAAATGGACATAGTTTGTATCTATTGAAGGACGGAAGCAAAGATAAAAGGAAAATAAATCGTGTTTTTTTTTATGAGTCGTCATGTGATTAAAACCAATAGAAAAAAAAAAACACCATTGCGCCAAGTGCATTTCATGGTGTTAACCCTTGACAGTGCACAAATGTAAGTAGATGCATGGGAAATCTTGTAAGTGTGTGATTAAATAATGCATGGAAAAAAATAGATGCTCTAAATGTGAGAAATAAATGTTTAAAAATAGCCCATATAAATAATATCACATTTTCCACATTAATTACATTAATACAGAACAAATTCCTTGAGAAAAATAATGTAACATAAAACACAAAAAAAGATACGGGAAAAAAAACAAGTGAATTCTGTGACGTCCTTACAGGTGATTTTAAACCCACACAGTGCATGGAAATGTTAGGTCTGTTTACATGGCATTCACTGCACACCCTGGAAATTCAAGAGAAAAGGCAGAGTTCTTTCAGTGACTCATGTCCCGGCGGTGCAGGCCAACAAGATGACACCTAAAATCAGACGCACCTGTGCGATGCAGGGGGCGGATGGTCCGTGCTGCACCTTTTCTTTCAGTCCTTTCTCTTTCCTCTCACTCTTTCTTCGACACAGGACAGCTGCTACAGCCTCCACTCTAGTGCTCCTGATCCCTTGGCACCTCAGTCATCTGCTCACGTTCAATCATCCATCCAGCGGCCTGACAGAGCAAAACGAGAGAGAGAGATAGAGAGTACAATAGATCAATGCATAGGTGGAATAAAATGCATATTAAGATAAAGTGATTGTCGAGACATTTGAATAAAGGGTTCACCCGTGTCTGGTGTATTTATCCACCGGAGAGCAATTGATTCTAATCAAGCTAAAAAACACTGACTAAGGGAAGTGCTTCCACTCTTCATTGCCGCAAGAAATCCAGCAGAAAAGCATGGATTGTTTTTGCATTTATCAGCAGGGTGTGCGATGAATGATAGCCATATTGCGGGAAAAGGAAAATACACACCATTCAGTATACCTAATACATGATGTGTTCAAAGGCAAACTGTAAAACAGTTGCATATCTGCCCTCATGATTTTCGTCCAGGAAATCAAATACATAAATAAACCCTTCCAATAAATGCATTCAAATGGAAGGCACTTGCATAAATTTGTGCTTACATAAGTACATGTCTAAGAGATAAAAAAAAAAACGTGCACCTGAATGAAGTATAGTGGGATCAATAGGCTCTTTTTCCATACTGGAGCCATCAGACTTCTTTTGAATCATTGAAGCCAAATTGAATGCGTCGCTCTGAAAGGCGCTCTCATTACAGTAGGAGTCTCACACTGACAAATCGGCAACGCTCGAGTGTTATGATGCATTTGAACTTGATGCAAATGACGTTTTTTAGCGCTTTAAGCACCGAGGAGAACGGAACTCTCTTTGCATGTGGAAGCCGAACACAATCGAAAGCTCATTTCCTGCTAGAGCTCATTTTATCTCCATTACAATTTGACTGGGAAATGGAGAAACCCACTCAAACATGTTTACGGTGAGTTTTTTTTTTTTTCTTTTCTTTTCTTTTTTTCAAGCTGTACCATTGCACAAATGGATCTCATGGATGATTGATGAAACTGGGTATAAAAAGAATAGGATAAGGACCGTTTTTTTCAACAGAAGTCATTCTTTTCAAACAAAAATCACATGCTAATTTGATCTAATATAAGGTTTTGATAATAACATACTTTCCTTCACTGATATATGCTTTTGGCACACATCTCAAGCACATGAAAAGTTCTTGCATTTAATAAAAATGGGTGGAAAAAAGAAAGATCCCAAGCTTCCAGTCCAATTTCACTTCAGTAAGTCAACACAATGACTTTCTAACAACATGTAATATAATAATCATATAAACAAAACACTGTAAAATGTAAATTATTTAAGAGTTTTGTAAAAAGTCTCCAGCGTCAGTGCTTTGTAAAAGTTATCACTTTGTGCCTTTTCTGGGTTTCTCAGAAACAGCTATGTTTTTGTGTTTATTATTTCATTTGCGTGAAACAAGGAAACTGGTGAGGAAAAGTCTGTTTATAGCTGCTATAATTTAAGTGCACTGCATATTGTAGATTATTATAAATGGTTAAAAATGTGTAATTCATGGCAAATTGATATGAAAGAATAGGAACAAACCACTTTATTATATATTATATACTTTTTTAATATGCTATATAAACATTGTGTCATGCAGAAAAAGTTGCAAAGTAGATTATAGGCATTTTAATTAATTAATTAATTTATTTATATGTTTATTTGATGTGATGTAACGGTTTTGTGAGTTTATGTCATTAAGTTTTTAATTTGATGGGGCAAAGGGGAAAGTCACCATTGACAGAACTTATTATTGCCTGCTCTCTCTCTCTCACACACACACACACACACACACACACACACACACACACACACACACAAGCACCGTCATGCACACACATGAAACAAGGCTGTAGATAACTGACTTAATGAACTGATCAGTGATTTATACAGCATGTGACTCATCTTCTACCCCCTCTTTCCTTCTCTTTTCTCCTTTTTCTTCTCCGTATTTGGTCGGAGACTGCAAATGAATCACATCTGAGAAAATGTCAGTCTGTTTCATGAGACAGAGCCAGTGAGCTGCAAGCCAACACGTGAGGAAAGAAAAAAGTTCTGCTTGCATGACTGCATGAAGGAACACACACACAAAGAAACACACACACACTTCATTCTTATCTTCTCAGGCGTGAAGGTGAGAGAGCCTTCCATATAAAATCTTTCCACTCCGATAAAAGATAAAAGCGAGAATCCCGTCCAACTTAGCGCAATCTGGCAACCCAGGCAAATAAATAGAACACACACACACACACACACACACACACACACACACACGTATATACACTAGAAAAGACAAGATGAGGTGCTTTCAGCATCAGTGATCACTCCTATTCAAAACAATCCCAGCGCCTTAAATTATTGTGGAGATTCAACCTGCTACTTCATTTCTTCATGTTTATCAGCTGTATTGAAACAGACAGAAGAATAGGCTCAAATGCAAGAGCAAAATTACTGCTGAAAAGCAAAAGAAGCATCATGTGCCCAGTAAAAACAGAAAATTAAGGTTGTTATTCTAGTATTTGGAATCTACTACTCAAAAACGTTCTTCCTTTTCCTCCTCCATATACTGTATAGCGTAGGCAATGAAATTATGATTTCTCCCTGAATGTTTCATCTGCTTACATTTGTTTAAATTATGTGGAACACCCAGACAACTTCTGACTACCATAAAAAAGCTTGGGTACCGTTTTATAACTTTATTTGATTATTATTTTCCTTAAAAAAAATCCACTTTGTCCTACGATATATGCTAGTTGCTTTTGTCTCCAGAGATCTTGTTCTTAATCCCTGTCTTCTGGTCTTTAAAGGTTGCCCTTGTGATACAATTTGAGTTTCGTGTTGGGCACAAGTGAATCTGAATGTTCCACCAAATACTTTTTAGCATTGCCATAATTTTCCATTACCCACTAAAAGTAGAAAACGGACAGGAAGAATGGAAAGGTAGGAAGGAAGGTGAGAAAGAAAGAAAGAAAGAAAGAAAGAAAGAAAGAAAGAAAGAAAGAAAGAAAGAAGGTAGGAACTAAGGAACGAAGGAAAGAAGGTTCCTGAGCAAAATCTTGAACACAAACAGGAACACACCCATGACCTGGTGCCAGTCCTTTAAATAGCAGAAAACAATACCAGTAAAACCATTGACACAAATATGAACTGCTATCATCTAAGAGGAATGAAACAATTGTGGAGATGCAGTTATAGGAAAATATTTAATGAAGTTCATTCTCATTATTAATTATATTCCTGAAAAAAAAAAAAAAATAAATAAAAACTTGTTTAATCCTTGCTACATTCTTGAACTGACGAATGGCAAAACTACGCTTAGGTAAAACTAAAAATCAATCCAGATGTTTCAGCTTTTTTTTTTATAAGTGGTGGTATATGAGCGTTTATTGTATTTGCTGGGGTAAGCACAGACTCCTGGACCCTATTGGATTTATCACTGTTGCTTTTACTGTTGCAATGAAAAACAGAAGCGAAGTGTTTCAACACTTCAAATAAATATATCAAATAAAGAAGTGAGTTCCAGTCACAGGCTTGTGAAAGCTATACACCAAAAATGTATTTGTCTTTTTTTCTGCTCTGCTGCACTCCGGTGTATATGTCATGCTTGGAAAAATGGACTCCTGTGCAGTAGTGTTGCCTTGCAGGACTATAATTAATGAACACTGGAATACAGTTCCAGATAAATCATACACGCAATGCATTATCATTCGTAAAGTCAAATTTATTTATAACCTTCTCTTTTGTGTTAATGAGCTCGCTGCAAGGCTATCGCAAACAGTACTGGAACCGCAGTGCCGCATGTGCGGTGGAGGCGCTCATTAGGGCTCATTTTAGCGCTTGATTGACAGGAGAGCCATGCTCAGTGAGGTAGCAAGAGAATTAGCAGCGAGTCAAGGATGACTAGCTAATAAAGGTGCAATCACAAACCTACTTAACCTGAAATACTGCAGCTTCGGTGAGAGAAACTAGAAAGGCAAGTTGGTGAGAGAAGCCTGTAATTGTCTCTTATTGTCGGAATAAAAAAAAAACAAAAAAAAAACCCAGAATCAATAGCACTGCGTAAATCAATTTGTTCCCTGCAAACCGCAGTGACACAGGAACAAAATCTGGGACCTCCAAGATTCCTGAAAAGTCCAGTAATCATAACCCATGAAAAAAAAAAAAAAACAAGCTCCATGATATGTATATTTCACCTGTTAATTAAATGCCACCCTAATGTTGAAACAAACGTGCGAAGCAATGGAGCGTCTATTAAAAAATAATAACTTGGCTTTTAAAATCTCAGTTGGGCTCAAGATATTCTGTCTTTTCTACTGCGTGTGCAATTCTTCTTATACATCAGAGATTTTATTGATTGCAGTGAGATCTTTCTTTCATTTTTAAGAACTTTCCTAGAACAAAAAAAAAAAAAAAAAAGATGAAACAATGTCTCAAGGCTTAAGTACCCTCAGACCCAGGGCAGGCTTTCAGCCAGTCTATCTGAGACACTGCAGAGAGAAAGAAGAGCTTTGTTAGATCTAAGTGGCAGGAGATGTAACCAACCTGGGGATCTTTCTTTACTAAATTATGTGAGCATTTATATGTGAATGGATACTAAAAAAGAAATGTAGAATATGGGCTTGAATTACAAAAGGGAGAACATGAAAGAGTGATCCATCTGAACCTGGTAAGCTAGAATGTCCTTGAACATGACATTTCTATCCTCATATTTCATCTTCCCCTGCTGATCTGACGTTGATAAAGAGGTAAAGAAATAATAAAAAAAGCAAAAAAAAACCCCAGAAAGACAGCTTGACGAAGATAAATAGGGCTAAAGTGAGACAGAGATGCAGGAAATCTTACAAAGTCAAAGCAGGATCCTGGCAAAAGACCCATATGCAGCGTGACGAGAGCAGACATAAAGAAAGCTACTAAGAGATAAATGAGAGAAGAAGAAGGAAAAAAAAAAAAAAAACAGTATGCTGTTCTGCCGACAGCTGAAACAAGTCATGCCCCCAATGTCCCCTTTTAAAAGCTATCAAAAAGACCAGCTGAGCAGCGACGGAAGCACAAAACACATTTAATCTCTATTTCAGGATTTGCAGCCAAAAGTATACGGCCATCCATTTCTGTCCACAACGCAATTTTATCAGAATTAGAAAGCCGATGAGCAGGTGAGACCCTGAGGCCAGCATGAGTACCAATCATTCCTTCAACTGTAGATTCCTGAAAATAGCCTGCACACCTTAAAAACCCAGAAATTGAGTGCTCATACACAGTATACACACACACACACACACACACAGTGGGAGAGAGCTTCAGAAATCTAACAAAATCGCAATCGTTTGGCCTTGCACAGAGGCCAGCACTGGCATCATTGAGGTGCTGGGATTTAAACTCATAACCTGCTGATTATAAATCCAACAGCGAATCCTCTGAGCTATCATTTCCCACTTCTCTTCATTGCTAGAAAAAGATCACATGTGGAAGACATTTTTTAACTTGACATCCATTTCTTCTTTTAATGTCCATAAAGGCATATATATATAGATTAGTTATATGGTAAATCTCTAGGAGTCAGATTAGCAGATTATTTCCAGCAAGCTGTCAGAACCCAGAGATGACATATGGATGCAAGTGCAGGGAAATGTTTATTTAATACGTTTAATACCTTTAATTGGAAAAACACTATAAAACCAAGATAGATGAACGAGGCTAGACAATTAAATACAAACACGATACGATTAAAGACCTTTGTTAATTATACATTGTGATTTAGTTGCCTGTGGTCATGTGGTTTGGTGCAGGAACGAGCATGTAATGTGCAATGGCTTGTGGGTATTATAGTCCAATACATGACACTGTTGTATTAGGTTGGGTTAGTTCATGTTATCGTAGGAAAGTATTAGAGCATCAGATATGAGACTTGCAGAATAATGAAATGCCGCATTCATTAAGAGTATTCATTCATCCTTATTCTCTGCCTGGGCAGGGTTTTTTTTTAAGTAGGCTACTACTTTGTTTTCACCAAATAGTCTCCAGAGGTGTGAAGAGTACCTGAAAATCATACTTGAGTAAAAGTATAGATACCTTGCTGCAAAACATACTCCTTTACAAGTTAAAAGTCAGCAATTCCAACATCTTAGAGTATCTGATTTGAACAGCATTTTACAGTTTGTTTAATATTTAAGTATTTTACTCATATTGAACATAGACTCAAGACTACACTACAACACCAAGACACATGTTAGTGAAAAGCCAAAAACAGTTCATTTGTGAGGTTTTATTTCCTAAAATACAAATCAAATTGTACACCTCAACACTGCAATAACCAAATCAACACATGACAACATGCCAGAATGAAACAAAGATCAAACAAAAAAACCCACTTAGTATTCAATGGACAAATAAAATTAAATATTACCTCTTTTGCAGAATAAATAATCCACAGCAGATAAAGCTGCCATGCAAACTGTAAATGGTAATGGTCATTGTCAGTTAGTGGAATAAAAAGAACATACGTATATTGAATCATAAATGGTGTTGAGTAGAGAGTTAAATGTGCTTATAACGTTGACACTTAGTAAAGCTAGAAAGTAAAATTTTAAGAAATTTTAAAGAAAATATTACAGTACAGTAGTGAGGTACTAAAATACTTTACAAAACTGATAAAACCCAATTTTTTTTAGGCCACACCCACTTAATTTTTCAATGTGAATGCCAATAGAGGTTTCAATATTTGGAGTACTAAACAGATACAGATTGTATCATTAGGATGCATCCCAAGATGCTTGCTTTTTTTTTTTTTTATTTTTTTTTTTTATATATATATTAGCTGTAATCCAACAATAATCTGATTTGACGTGATGCTTTTGTTAAAAAAAATAAATAAAAACACTGTATGTAAATGTGTCTTAGATGCTGGAAGCAAATTTGCTGCAGATTATTATAAAGGTAAGGAAGCAGAAAGGTGGCAAGATGTTTGTGACAGAGGGGTAAAACATTTTTTTTTTTATTTTATAATTATTGTTGCCCCGAATTCACGTCAAAGTAATTGTCATTCTGATTGAAATGTTCAAACTAAAATTGTGCATAAGATAACTTTGCAGACGATTAGAAGGATTCATGGCTAAATGGGGTCAGTTTAGACACATATAGGTTATTTATATGAAAAAAAAAGTGTGTGGAGAGTTAAAAATAGGCCGCTTGGTGGGACACATATCCAGAGAGGAGAAAAAATTGGCCCAAATGCAACTATTTTCCTTTCTGCATTTCAATTTCTAGACCAAAAGTTGCCTCGATTCTAGCTGTCCTTCCTATAATGTGTGCTATATGGTCTCATCACGTTTGAGTGATGGCTGTTTTCTGCCAGATTCAGATCTAAATTTTCCTGTCATTTCAGGGCGGTATGTGGGCCAGATAAAGAAATGAGTGTGAGCCAGCAATGGGAGATTGCTTGTCTGCTTGTAAAGAAAAGGATAATCAAAAGCAGTCAGTAAATAATAATATTGCTTATATATAAAACTGTAGTTATCCAAATGGCAGGACTGGGAAAATAGGTAGCAAGTAGATATCAGATGCAAACCAGCCTGAGAAAAAGCTGAAAATGCATTTTGTAGTAGTTGAGAAACTTCGCAAGAAGTTACAAAGTAAGCAGGACATAAATGCTTTCCGGAAATAAGACTTTGGCTGAAGTAACAACTTTTAAATATTTTAACCAATCAATTTTCAGACAAGAGCCACAATTGGAAAAAAAAAATAAAAAATCCACTATCATTATATAGTGCAATATTTGGGGCATTTTGCCATTGTATAGCCCTGTTTAAGAGCATTACAGAGACTATCCAGTGTGCTTATGAAAGCCAAATAGGTAAGTATCCAAATAATGTACCCTGAGGCGTACCAAATACCCATAATGTGCAATTTTGTTTATGTTTAGAGCACCATTAGAGCACCACATAATTCAGTGGAAGAAATACATAAGAGCATTATAATGTACATTGTGAAGGTAACCAATGTAATAAAGAGGATCTATTAATGATAAATATTCAAGACATAGTAAAATGGAAATGATAATGTGTTCTACAATGTGATACTGTATTTCAAAATAAAATAAAAAAATAACAATTAATGACTTAGATTGTTAAAACATTTGCATTACGGAGCAAACATGGAGGCTGAATCAAGCATTTGTATAAAGATAGTGTGTTTGATAGCTCAATAATGGCTAAGGTATGTGAAATATACTAAACTGTACCTTTCATTATGCCTGGGGTAGCGTCAGTCATTGTTTCCTTTTACATGTATATTTTGCCTGAAGTTGCAAATACAGACATAGGCACTGACTTTTATAAACCACATTGCCATACACTGTTTTTCCCCAAACCGCCACAAAGCTTTGTCCTTGTTGTCTTGAGATGCTTTATGTTTAAAGACTTCTCTGTAAAAGGGACTAGCCCAAACATATTCCAGCATGACAATACCTCACCGCATATAGTGAAGACATGGTTTGCCAAGGTAAGAGTTAAAAAAACTCTAATTGCCTGCAAAGAACCCTGAACTTGAGTTCACTCAACACCTTCAGGAAGAATGGGATTGCAGACTGTGCATCAGGCCTTCTTGTAATAGATTTTAATGTCTTACCTCACTAATGCTTTTGCGGCTGAATACAAAGCTAGCAACACTCCGAAAAACTCGCCCAAGCCTTTCCAGAAGAGTACGGATCTTATAACAAATTATGAACAAAGTTTGCTATGGAATGTTCAACAACACATATGGGTAACCTTTCCCTGCCTTGTAGTATGAATTTGTTAATTAATGCTTAATAAGGGCATCTGTCAAAATGCATAATGTAAATATTAATGATGTGGATAGCGGTTTAGGGGTAAACTCAACATCTTATTGTGGCTATAATAAGTAATTTAATTCAATTTTTTTATTTTATTTGCTTCATAAATAAACACTGTACCACATACATTTTGTTTTTAATTACATTGAAAACTAAAATAATTTTAATACAAATTAAAAGCGTAAGAAATATACATGTAGAAGCGTTTATATTTTGGCAAGGCAGGATCAAATTGACTTATTATGAGTTACCTAATAAAGTGCAGTTGTGCAACGTATATGCAATTGATGTCTGTGTGTGCAAAAAAAAAAAAAAAACTTGTTGAGGAAATAAGTGTTTGCAGGCTGAGCTTGTAGAGGTTGTGTAAAAAAGCAAGTTGAGGTAGTGAAGGTGTGTAAAAAAGGGGTTTGAGGTTGTGAGGGTTGTTTTCAAAAAGCAGGTTGAAGTTGTGAGGGTTGTGTATAAAGCAGATCGGAGTAGTGAGGGCTGTGTAAAACAGAAGCAGGTTAAGGTAGTGAGGGTTGTGTAAAAAGCAGGTTGAGGTAGTGAGGGATGTGTAAAACAAAAGCAGGTTGAAGTAGTGAGGGTTGTATAAGAAAAAGCAGGTTGAGGTAGTGAGGGTTGTATAAGAAAAAGCAAGTTGAGGCAGTAAGGGTTTTTTAATAAAAGCAGGTACAGGTATTGAGAGTTGTGTAAAAAAATGCAGGTTGAGGTAGTGAGGGTTGTGTAAGAAAAAGCAGGTTGAGGTAGTGAGGGTTGTGTAAGAAAAAGCAGGTTGAGGTAGTGAGAGTTGTGTAAAAAAGCAGGTTAAGTTAGTGAGGGTTGTGTAAGAAAAAGCAGGTTGAGGTAGTGAGAGTTGTGTAAGAAAACTACTATATACACAGCTGCATTCATGATTGAAATTTATTTTCTGCTTAGAGTACATAATGTTCTACTGGGTGCATGCCACATTTCCTGCAAATACTAATCATGCAAACAATGATCATACAGTTTTATCATTTCTATATTCTAACTAGAAAGAAATAAACAACAGCCATTTGTTTCTTTATAGCATATTCCACAAAATATTCCACCTAAAGATATATTATATATATATATATATATATGGACACCTGACCATAATATTTGTATGTGTTTTCTGAACATCCCATTCTATATTTGGGCCCTATTTGCTGTTATAATAACCTCCACAATTCTGAAAACATGTTCTACTAGATTTCTGAGTGTGGTTGTGAAGATTTGTGCTCATTCAACCACAAGGGGATTTAGTAAAATCAATGGGTAAAGTGAAGGGTGAGGAGGCAGGGGTTGCAGTCAGCATCCATTTCAACACAATAGTGTTAAATAGGGTTGAGGTCAGGGCTCTTCCACTCTAACTCATGTTAACCATACAGCATCTTCATTGAACTGGCTTTGTGCACATGAGCATTGCTATGCTGGAGCTGATTTGGGTCTCCTAGTTCAATTGAAGGGAAAATTTAGTGCTACTGCATCCAAACACATCCTTAACAATTGTGTGCCTCCAACTTTGGGAAAGCTTGAAAAAAAAAAAAGCTTGCAACAGCTTGGGAAAGAACCACATTTTGGTGTCCCAATATTTTTGTCCGTATATTGTGTTTGTTAGTAGCAAATAATCTGATGTAGATACCAAATATTGAAAGGTTCTGTTTGATTTAAGGTTATCAGAGTCATGCGCGGCCTACGCCGCTATACTGAGTCGAAAAGTCGAAAGTCCTCACTCAGCCTTTTTATAAATTCATAATGCTCGGCTAACTCGGCCAACCCTTTAATGTGCAGGCACATAGGGAAGACGAGGCAGCTGAGCGTGTAAAGGCCGATGTGATGTAAGCAAGGCCCGGTGCATGAGCCAGGTGTACTGCCTGAAGTCATATTTTTAATCAGGCCTTGTGATCACCCTGACTGCAGCCAATTAGCCTAGCTGTCCTTACAAAAGCACACAGGCAAGGTGTGTGTATAGACCACCGAGCCTAGAGGGCACTTTACAACACATACCTGTGTTTTATCTGATAACTTTGTTTTCAGAGAGTTTGTGGCTCACAGCAAGGTAGGAAGACAGCATACAAGCAAGATCCACATGTGGCAAAGAAGCTGCAATAGGTAGAGATGGGGTAGAAAGTAGAAGGTGTAATAAGGTCTAGCAAGTAAATGAGGTAGAGGAGCTTGACTTTCTTGCCATCATGCCTGTTGTGGAAGAAAACAATGCAGAAGCTCTTGGTTGAAATGAGGCTTGTCAATAGATACTATTTTTAGCAATGGGCTGCGTATGTGTGTGTGTTTATATGTGCACATGCACATGGTGTCTTCTATCTTTTTATGCCGGGAAAGTATATGGAGTGAGGGTTTACAGTCCAATTAATCCATCACAGGGTGAGAAGATAGGAAAGAGGACACCTCTCCATGATGCACATCAGCGCACACCTCTGCTCCTGTTCTGAGATGGATTTAGTTTCATGCCTCATGAGTTTACCATTCGTTTGCCTAAATTGTTTTGAATATGATGAGTGACACTTAGCTTTTCATGGAAAAAAATATGTTTACTACTGAATACATGAGTACAATTCTGTGTCTCATCTACACTGATTGCACAAAAGTATTGGGATTCTTGACATTTCAAGCCATAAGTGGTTCTTCCCCAAACTGATCCCCAAAAGATCAAGCCACACGATTGTATAGTGTGTTTGGATGCAACGATCTTAAATTTTTCCTTCAGTTGAACTAGAAGACCCAAACCTGTTCCAGTACGACAATACTCCTGTGCACAAAGTGAGCTTCATGAAAATATGGTGTGTATTGGTTGGAGTGAAAGATCTTGAGTGGCCTGCTATAGAGCTCTGACCTCAACCCCATTAAACACCTTTGGGATGAATTGAAATGCTGACCCCAGCCCTCCTACTGTACCTCATTTTACTAATGTCCTGTGGCTAAATGAGCACAAAATCTAGTGGAACATCTTCTCAGAAGTGTGCAGGTTATTATACCAGCAAATGGGGACTAATGTTGAATTAGATGTTCCAAAAAGTACATGCAAATCTTATAGTCCGTATTGTGTATACAGGATTTAATACATAGATGCATAATAATGACACAGTATACAACAATATGTTTAATATCACTTTAACTGGTTTGTGTCCTCCAGTTAAAACTAATGCATACAACTTTACTTGTACTATATTTTAAGGGTAATCAGCATTTTTTATTTCCTTCATGTAATAATTTGGCTAGTATTTTTTGTGGACAATCGCTCCCTTTGTTTTACACAATAACCATGCATGCACCTCCAATTCTGTTAGTTTATCAGTTATCATGGCTATTAATGGTCAAAGAAATGTAGATATATGTTGTCCTCAATGCATACAAGATCTGAAAAATCTTATGCAGGTGTAAATCCCACCCTGATATCTGTTCCATGGATCTACAGAGTATCTGTAAATATACTGTATATGATAAATGCAAAAACAAGCAAATAAACATAGAAATACTTCTTTAATTATCTTCTTGCATAGAAATGCAAAGTTGCATGATATGAGTGTGAAAGCTTTTCCCCCCATCAATTGAACTTAGACAGTCATAATAAAAATGTGAATTATTACAGTTCAATTAAGGACACTCACAAAGAAAATTGTATCAAAGTGGCGGTTTCATTTACTTCAATTAGATAATAATAAAAATATTCTTGTATTGTGTTTAACAAGGTGAAATCAACAACCCAATTTATCCCAAACAGAATCTCTTCTGATTTCTTTCTTTCTTTCTTTCTTTCTTTCTTTCTTTCTTTCTCTCTCTCTCTCTCTCTCTCTCTCTCTCTCTCTCAGTACTACTCAAAGTTACATTTAGTACAGTGGCTCAATGGCGACTAGCTCATCCAATTAAACTTCACTCCTACGCAGAACACTCGTTCGAGTACATCTGCCCACTTCCCGCAAGAGAGCTTCAGGATGTATTCAGTCTGGCTAGACATGAGCTGCATTCGGCAAAATATCACAAAGAAATATTACCGAGCTGCGAAAAGAGAAGAGCCGTTAATGGAATTAGGGTCAAAACGTCTTTAGTTAATTGTCTCCCTTTAATAGAGCGAAGTTGCTGAGCCCCATCTGAACGTTTTTTTTTTTTCCACCAGAGGAGAAAAGATGAAAAGAGTTTTCTATCAGCGATGGCCTGTTAGGGATGATTATATTTCAGTGGGCCTCAGGTCTGACGGATACATTCGAGTTCTCCAATGGAAGGAGGAGCTGATAATGATTTCAAATAATGCCGTTACTTAGCAGACAGAGGTTTCATTTCTCCTATCTCATTAAAGACAGAGAGATGCAGAGAGAGAGAGAGACAGAGAGAGAGAGAGAGAGAGAGAGAGAGAGAAAGAAAGAAAGAAAGAAAGAAAGAAAGAAAGAAAGAAAGAAAGAAAGAAAGAAAGAAAGAAAGAAATCAGAGATACATATACATAGCGGCAAAATTTTCTCTGCTTCCTTCCTTTAACACCATGAACAAATCGTTATAAAAGTGTGGGAAGCAAAGTTAGTGGTTAGGATATTGAGCTTTCTCTGCCAAGCATCTCGAAGACAAACAACCCCAGGACACATTTGATATAAAGTACATAATCGTCTCCAGATCACTTCACTGTAAGCAAAGGTTCATCTCGCTTAGCAATACGTCCCAATGTTTCTTTTCATTTGATAATAGGGCTTATTTTTTATTTATTTATTTTTTAACTTTCCTCAGAGGGATATGTTTTTCCTCAGTTTTATTGCAAACACAATGTTTTACTCAAGATTTTCATTTGCTGGAGATGAGAGTCTCGTTTCAAAGGTCTACAATTGTTGCCTTGGGTTTATGTACAGGATTTTTCCTTTACAGAAGAAAATAAATGCACCTTTCATTTCTATCACAACCTGTCTAGTTCCTGTGGTAAATACAGCCTTTATGTTAGCCATGCACAAAAAATACCTGCAATACAAATGATCTTGTCTGTACCATAGGTTGAGCTGATGTACTTCAGTTTAAGTCTACACTATTGCAGACATCAGCTTCCAAATTATATGGTCTGTTCCTTTGGGATTGTCCTGTATGCACTACAAATACCAAATAGACATAACATTATGGCCACCTGCCTAATATTGTGTTGGTTCCCCTTTTGCTGCCAAAACAATCCTTATTTGTCGAGCATTAACAGCATTAACTTATTTAGCAACTTGAGCTACAATAGCTCTTCTGTTGGTTCGGACCACACGTCCTTTCGCTCCCCACATGGATCTGTGAGCCTCGGCCGCCCATGGCCCAGTCGCCGGTTCACCACTGTTCCTTTCTTGGACCATTTTTGATTGCGTTCCAAAGACCCCAATGTAATACGAAAGTAACGTTAGTCAAGACACGGCCTAGCCTACCCGTGAGTCTTAAAGAGTGGTGATCAGAATAGGGTAGTATACTGTAATTTGTTAATAATTTAACAAATTACACTACATAAATTAGCTATACAGAGCAATTTACAGTACTATACTGTATAAAGTTTAAAGTTAATATGTATGTGTCAGCAGGCATGTAGGCAAGCGGCGGTTTGGCGCTTAAATATGTAAATATTTATACAATATTATCGTATTGCTACCGTCATTGTAAGATAAAAAAAAATATCCTACGTCGAACCATCATATATATAATATATGTATATATTATTGACTATTTTAGAAAATGCTAATCTCTTGGATCAGTTTCTAGAACTTACAAAGAACACACAAATCCAGTAGGTGGAAACACCTTGTTAATGAGATATGTCAAAAAAAGACAGGGTACATTGGTTTTAGATGATAGCTATATTATTAAATAACCACTTTTCACAAATTTCACGAGCAAAAAGGCATCACAGAATGCACCAAATATGCAGTGGATGGGCTAAAACACCTGATTGCTAAACCTAAAACACCTAGTCTATATACTACTTTATATAATACAGTTATTCTTTGAACAATTGTGTTTTTCCTGACAATTTCCTCCAACAATCGAAGCATCTTCAAGAAAGAAACCAAAAAAAAAGCAATGCACTATCCAACAAATCATCTTGAATCTGGAGAGCAATCAGATTGCTAGCCAGGATATGCACTTGATATGCAGCAAATTTCATGATGTATGAAGATGTGAGTGCTCTCACTACAGGACAGATATTGCAAAATGATAAAGTCGCTAGTAAAAGCATTCTCACCGCAACTGCCATAGACTGATAAGAGTGGAAACTGACCCTCTACTGGAATTTTCTGCCAGCAATCAGTCGAAGAATATCCTCACACCCTGAGAGGAGACCTTTGCTTCAGGTGCCTCTCGCCCCCTGAGGATCCCTCTATACAGGCTTTCATCTCAGCTGGATTGTTTTGAATTATGACTCTCAAATCCAGGCAGAGACACACACACACACACACACACACACACACAAACACACACACACACATGTACAGAGAGAGGCTCTTCTCATCAGACAATCAATGCCAGGTGGTGAAAGATGGGGGGCCGGGTGTTTCTGATGCTGGAGGCGTTTTATTTGTATATATTTATATATTTATTTTGCCCATTCGGCTTTGCTTTTCTCAGTTCACCACTCGTCCTGCCATTATTCCAAATGTATAAAACATTTTTTAAAATGCAATAACACACTACTGCATGCAGTACAGTCTCTCTAAAACATTAGCTGTACCTGCAGAACCTGAATTTTTCACAGAAATGTTTCTTTCCAAAGACATCGTAGCTTCAAGAAATACTGCCATCTGTTCAAGTGTAGCTTGCAAAGCATTAATATTGGGAGAGAGAGAACTGGCTTGTTAGCAATTTTGCCAGTACATATGTACAGAGTCATTAGCTGAATCATCGCTTGTAGGATTTTAGACAATGCATATGATGTAAAAGAGTTGATGGATTTAAAACAGTTTTTGAACAGTTTTCTTTTTTCTTTCACAAACATTATTCTGGTAAGGATTTACAGTGTGTTATGATGCTAACATTAATTCATGATGAAACTTTGAGGAGAATGAATCTCATTCCAAATATCAATACACTGTATAGACAAACGTATGTGGACACCTGAACATAAGATTGGTATGTGCTTTTTGAACATCCCATTTCACATTTGCTCCCCATTTCAGATGTTCCACTAGACTTTGGAGTGTGTGTATAGAAATTTGAGTTCATTCACAATGGTGTTTGTAAAGTCAGGTACTGATGTAGGTGCTGTGAGGAGGCCTAGGGTGCTGTCAGCATTCCAAATCATCCCAAAGGTGTTCAATAGTGTTGAGGTCATAACTCCATAGCAGCATGAAGACCTTCCAGTCCAACTCATGTTAACTATATCCTCACGGATTTGGCTTTGTGTATGGGGAATTGTTATGCTGGAGGAGGTTTGGGTCTCCTAGTGAATTAAAGAGAAAATGTAATAGTACCACAGCCATACACATCATATAGGTTTGTGAAATTTGTTTTAACAATTCAGGTGTCCATATACAGTAGTGTGAAGTACAAACCTTCAAACAAAAGACATGAAAACAAAGGACATATTTACTGATATAAAATACACGAACAAGAATTACAAATGCAAAGAAAAGAGTGAATTGCAGAGTGTGATTAAATTATTTGTGCTCACTGAAGTGCAGTGGCTCCTGAGAAACATATCAGCAATCTATGCATGTTTTCTTTTAAATGGATGTATCTTCCTGTCAGAGATGGCAAACATACACACATCCTTCACTTAAGCAGAAGAACAGATACTCATGTTTTAAAAGACTCTGGTAAAAGTTGAGGTACTGACTACACTTTTTTACTCAAGTTAAAGTAAAGAAGTTTGGGCTCTGACATGTACTTAAGTAAAACGTAGTTCTTTTTTATTTTTATAATAAATAATCACACTGGAAACTGGACCTCCCATTATATCAATATATTCATATTAAAAAATATATATATAATAATTTTGTTACCTAATGAATTTATCCAGGCTGAACATCCACCATATAGAACACAAGCAGAGAAAAGATGATGATGATGATCAGGTGATCAGGAATGTTTTTGTTCTCAGTCATGTTTACATCGATGACTTCCTCTGTCTCATCCACGTTAACCCCATACTTTATGTACAATACTGATCTGTCATATACTCTGTATTCCTATTTAATACTCGTACTGTCTGTATTGTCTCACATTGTCTGTAATGTCTTGTTTAGTCAGTTTTGTCTTGTCTTGTATAGTCCAAGCTAAATTTATAGTGTTATTTATGTCTGTACTTTTGAGAGTCAGTAACAGCTGGAACTCCCACAAATTCCTTGTGTGTGTCAATACACTTGGCCAATAAAACCTGATTCTGATTCTGATGTAATGAGTGAAAGTAAAAAATTGTGAAGTAAAGTCAGTGGCGGGCCGTGCATTTGGTACCTGGGCCTTCAGTGGGGACTTACCCGAATTAATCCACCTCTTAATACCACCACTATAACGTCACGATTATAGAAACCATCAATACTATACAAAAACACAATATAACAACGCGTGGCATTACAAAGAAAGGAGGAATTTCACATATGAAGGGTGAATACCATTTTACTAAAGCAAGCACCAAACCTCTACACTACAACCGCAACTGTGCACCTACATCATCTGGAGCAGTTCAGAATCAATATTTGTCTAATAACAATGACAAAATCAAAAAAGTAAATAAAATACAACCTCCTCATCAGAGATGCAGACTCATAATTTGCACCACTTCTCAGAGGCTGTAAGCCAGTGGTACCGCTCGTATTTCACTGGTCTGGAAGTGGTGAACAAACCCTTTCCCAGGCTGAGACAAGCTAGCTAGCTTCGGGGTTGGCTGACCTCTCCTAATGATGTCTAGCTTTTCTTCAAAATAGATCTTTAATTATGTCCGAGACCATATAATTTTCTCTTCCTCCGTAGGCATAAAAAAGTCTAACTCAGATGTATTCATGTGTGCAGAGCTACACACATGTTTTGCCAGTCGAACTTGGCTGTAACAGTTTCCCTCTGACTAACAGAGGACGGAAAAATGCTGACGCTATTCTGGGCCAGCTAGCTGCCCTATGAGGCGAATATGAAATCTGATTGGTTAAAGAAACAGACCTGTTGGTAATATTCTCTATGGTCAAAGGGCCAGCAGAACAGACTTTAAAGGCCCTGGGCAGATTAGATTGACATGGCAGCACATAGAGGCTGAAATCTGATTGGACAAAAAATCTAACATCCACATACACGTACTGGAAGCAGTGCAGCCGAGAGAAACGCTACGAAATGATGAGTATAAACTGTTGGGAATAAATTAATACAATTTCATGGAACAAATATTAGAATTTCAGTTGTAAATGTAGGTCAGTGCTTCTGATAGTGTTTAGGCCAGCAGAGAAAGCTTTGCTGGGCCTGACCGTCCATCACTGGTACTAATATCAGTAAAATCTACTTAAGTATAGTAACAAAGTATTTGTACTTCATTACTTCCCATATTTGCCTCTTGTGTAGGTTGTTACTTTAAAAACAATGTATTAGATTAAGCAAAAATGAATCAGTATAAAAACAATCCCTGAAACTCTTACGAATAATCAGAAATTCAATGGTACGGCAGAATTTTTTACCGTCTACTAACTAGCATTGTGGAGATTGTGCGGTGTTTCTTTTTAGCCTACTGTATTTACTGTTGTATAAATAGCAGTTGCTGAAGCACCTGCATATGATTTTTTTTATTGTTTTCTTGCGTTCTTCAAGTTCTCAGTCACAGAAATGCAAAACGTTTGTGTTCTCACATCTCAAATTAATTTGATTTGTAGAGGAAAAAACGAGAAGTGATTTCAATAATTACATGATATTGACTAAATTATCCTTTTGCTAGTTTAACAAATTTATCGACTCTCCCTGCTAAATTAAATGTTAATGCAATACTTTATAGGATGATAGGGAAATTGTTCCAATGCCGCACTTGCTGGAAACCACAATTGTGCCTTTTACATTTCATTCTATATTTCCTATTTTACAAAATGTAAAACATAATTTCTTCAGTTTTCTATGCTGTCCTTGGGACTGTCTCATATACATCTCATGTCTTCAAAAATGGAATGTATTACTGTTAATCAAAATGAAATGTCTGCGACAGTAATTCAGTTGCTGTTATTTCTTTCTCTTTTTGAACAGAATATTAAACTTGGGTGTTATTTACCTTTTTTAAAAATGGCTGACAGCATGCCGACATTTTTAGACCTTTATTGACTTTATTTAAGCGTTTTTGCAGACAAATTCCGATATAGAATTCGATATAGGTCTCTAGCTAATGCTATAGCTGCTGGTTATATAAGTTGAGGGAGCAGGTTGATTCAGTGTGTAAAGCCATGACTGAGATTTATTTGCACAAGCCAGCATTTTAGGAGCAGTTCTAGGAACAATCTCTTATCATTACTGTTCCTAAAAAAGTTCCTCTTCACTATTTGTGATAACCAAACAAAAAATCACATGCATTACTATTTTCCATTTTTCTAATTACTGAACATGATTGCTCTCAACATTCACCTATAATCATTGTTCCCAAAATCCAATCACTGATTCATTTTATTTCCTACAACCAATCACTGATTACCATTGCTACCTATAACCAATCACTGAGCTCCATTATTACTTATAACCAATCATAATTACCCACCCAGTCTTTTTCTCATTTTAAACTCTCATCAGTGTTATTTTAAACAATTCCATTCATTCATGCCATCCATAACATTTATTTTCTGACTACTTTACTAACATTGCTTTATTTTGGCTGACAGTGGCAAGAAACAACTCCCTTATATGGCATAAGGAAAATAAAACTGAGAGGAATCTGACTCAAACGTAAAAACACATTAATTATAGTTCCATGACTATTGAGGTTATTAGCTGTTGAGTAGTTGAATAGTTGAGTTGAGCAATTGTAGCCCTAAGCCACTGTAGCACACTGATTATATTAATTACAGTAAAAAAAACATCTTCATGGAACTTGAGTTTGACCCTCCACAGTAACCTCATAGATCATAAAACTGGTAACACTGCTTGGAAGCAAAATCATTTTTGGGTGAGTATTATTGTGTTTAACTGATGTATCACTGCTAATGTTGGCACACACTAGAACCACAGACCACCACTGTGAGAATTACCTTTGACACCTGCCACTAGGAAAATGGCCAAGACCACGTTCCAGGTGCCTGCCATTTTCATTCTGAAGCAACAAAAAAATGTCCTGTAAGCCAGAGACTTTAAAGCATGAAACCTTTCCATACTGAATCTCTTTCAAGCTTTTATCCCAGAAGCCCCCTTTTAATGATTGTTTGCTATCAGCAAATCGCTGTTAAATCAATTCTGAACTGTCTCTGGTGTATCAGTGTTTAGTCTTGTGGCCAAATACAGTGCCTTTGGAACAGAATCCTCCAGTTAGGCTTTGTGTGGGAAGGTATTGCAGGAGTAAAATGAATACAGCATATGTCAATATGTCTGTGAAATATTTTGAGGAACTTGATATATAAAAATGCTTTACTTATGGACCAATTTATGTGTGTGATTTCATGAAAGCAGTATATTGCTGCTCCTAGTGGCATAGTCAGGAAAATATTCGGAGAGGATGTGAGGACCGGGGCTTTTGGGTGGGATTGGGGAATATGCTAAAGAAGAAAGTCTTGTCTTATATACATTATGGAAGAGCGCAGCTTCTGTTCACAAATTCCAGATTCTTAGAGAGCCAGAGACAAATCAGCATGACAGCACCGCATGAGCCAAGAGGGTTAAAGGCCTTAAACAGCCCGAAAGTGGCGGCCTTAACCGCCTTAACCGTCTTAACCACTAAGCCACAATTTCCCCTCACAGTGTTATCTGTACAATTAAGTATATAAGTGATGGTGCAGTTTTATTCAGAATTTGCTGTTCCATTATTAAGGCCAAGATTAACCATGTTGCAATATTTGTCACATAATGGAGGCAAGGAAATTGTATTTATGGCAAAAAATCCAAACACTAAATAGACTAAAAAAGACATTAACAACAAACCCAGAACATGAACACGAAACAACATTTAATAACAATGACAATTTACAACAACTATGGAGAGACAAGCGCAATGCAACGAGTGCAGTAAACCATTAGTATACACAATATACACAATATATGGTAAAAGGTTTGTGAAAACCTGAACATAAGATTCATATATATTTTCTGATCCCATTCCACATTTAGTCCCAATTTTCTGTGACAATAACCACCACTCCTCTGGGAAGATGATCCACTATATTTTGAAATGTGTTTGTGGAGACTTTTGCTTATTCAGCCACTTATTTATATCGATTTATTCAGCCACTAAGGCTTTTTGCAATCATTTCAAGCTTGAAATAGTCTTGGCAGACAATGTGGGTCATTTTAAGAATTAATAAGAAAACAATATATAATATACCAATAGAATAAGAAAAAAAAATAGTTTGAAGTTTAAAATGAATAATAATTTTCATAAACAGGTTTAATGACCTTATTTGGTTTATAGTAAACTTGTAATAAGAAATTCTACATAAATTTGACTTTATTTCAGATACCGTCGCATGCTAAGATGAGTTTTTTGCAGTGTAACCTTTATTTCTTTTTTTTTTACTTTCCTGTCAACTCAGAAATGGGGGGAAAAACACTTTCTGTATGACTCGCACCATAGCCAATAAATATGATTAAAATAAGTGAAAGGTTTATTTGATGTCTGAGGTAGTTAGCTATAGAAGAATCATAATGATGCTTTCGTTGACCTTTTATGAACATCATTATAGAGCAATTACTGTGCAAACTAGTTATTTGACACGTATGTAATCACACACTGATTTTTGTACTATATTAAGCATGTATGAATAAACATTAGGCTCTGTCATAATATAAAGCTACACCTTTCGATTTTACCTCCAGCTTTTAATTCATGTTTGAACACGATGGCTCAACCTATTTAATCCATGAACGATCAGCACTGGTATAATGGTTGATACTGAAAAAAAAAAAAAAAAAGACCTTGTGCAAAGCAAATAAGGCAGCAAAATAGAGTAAAAGTTCAGCTTTGTTCAAATGTCACTTAAATGAGAATAAATTGCATGATTACAGCTCAAATAAGACAGATATGAAAGAAAAGCATCAGCATGCAGCAGTGACTTTTGGCAGGTTATTATCTAAAATGGGTCTTTTTTGTTATATGACTGGGATTATAATAACTATTTCAGCCCATGAAGCGGGCCGAATCACTATTTAGATTGTTCGTCTAAGTCTGTAACAGTCATCACATCATCACTGAAGATAGAGTGTAAGAGAGAGAGAGAGAGTGTGAGAGAGAGAGAGAGACAGACAGACAGACAGACAGACAGACAGACAGACAGACAGATAGATAGATAGATAGATAGATAGATAGATAGATAGATAGATAGATAGATAGATAGATAGATAGATAGATAGATAGATAGATTTTATTCATCCCAATGTGAAATTTACAAATTCCAGCAGTATCCACAAACTTCAACTAAAACAAATTAAGAGTAATAAACTTAAGATAAAAATGGCAAAGTCCTGTGCGAAAACGGAGTGTTTTTAACAAGTCCTGTGCAATCCGAGTGTTTTAAGATGTCCTGTGCAAACCACAGTGTTAAGGCGCATAGTGTACAGTGTGTAGTACAGTTCAGAACAGTGAGTGTAATTAAAGTGCTGCATGGCATGGAAGAGGAACGACCTCCTCAGTCCGTCAGTAGAGCAGGGCAGAGACAGCAGCCGGTCACTGAAGCTACTCCTCTGCTTGGAGATGATGCTGTGCAGTGGATGCAGTGGATAGCTAAAGACTGACAGGAGCCAGCTCAGGGCACGTCTCTCTGCCACTGATGTCAGGCTATCCAGCTCTGGGCCCACAACCATGCCCAATCTCAAACAGTGGTGGTAGGTGGGCTCTGGAATTGCCAGTCTGCTGTAAAGAAAGCTGACTTTATCACAGGCTTGGCTTCCCATTACACCTTTGACTTTCTGGCACTTACTGAAACCTGGATATCCCCACAGAACACTGCTACACCAGCTGCTCTGTCTTCTGCCTATGCTTTCTCTCACTCACCAAGAGAAACCGGTAGAGGTGGTGGTACAGGTCTACTTTTATCACGGAGATGGTGTTTCACACCTCTCCCTTTGTCTCATCTAACCATGTCTTCTTTTGAATTTCATGCAGTTTCAGTTACCTCTCCAATCAACCTTTTCATCATTGTCATCTACCGCCCTCCTGGTCCCCTTGGAGACTTTCTAGAAGAGGTGGACACACTCCTCAGTACGTTCCCCTCTGACAGCACCCCTCTGACAGTTCTTGGTGACTTCAACCTCCCATCTGACAAACTTCAGTCATCTTGCCTCTTGCCTTTTCTGAATACCTTCTCCTTGACATTTAACAGCTGCCCTCCAACACACAAGGGAGGAAATGTCCTGGACCTGGTTTTCACCCGCACTACTCCAGCTACAGACATGACTGCCACTCAACTTCCAATCTCTGATCATCACCTGGTTTCCTTTTTAATCACTCTTCCTATTCAACCTAAAAATAATTTACATGTCTCTCTTATCCGTCCTAACCTTCACTCTATCTCTCCCTCCTCTGTAGCTTCCTGTACTCTTTCATCTCTTCCTGACCCTGACTCCTTTTCCTCTCTACCCTTAGACGTTGCTACAGACTTCTTCCTCTCATCTCTTTCCTCAACAATGGACGTCCTTTGCCCCTTGACTACAAAACCCAAGAAGACTTCTTGTCCCACACCGTGGCTGTCAGAAGTTTTGCGCAGCAATCGAAGAGAACTCAGATCTGCAGAGAGGAAGTGGAAAAAATCACAACTCGATGTAGACCTCGCATCTTACCGCGCACTCCTGACCAAATTTTCTTTGGAGGTGACTTCTGCCAAAACTGCCTTCTACAAGGAAAAGCTTGAGGCCTCTGCACAAGATCCTCGTAAGCTTCACAACATCTTCTCTTCACTACTCAACCCCCCTGCTGCACCTGCTCCATCCTCCCTGACTGCTAATGACTTTGCCTCCTTCTATGATGAGAAGATTAAGAAAATCTGCCAGACCTTCACTTCATCCCCAACAATGACTACACAACTCAGCCGACAATCCACTACGTCTCTGTCAAGCTTCTCAACCTTAACAGAAGATGAGATACTGCAAGTCATCCAATCTTGCAATCCCACCACCTGTACTCTGGATCCACTCCCTTCAACTATGCTTCAGACCATCACACAAGATCTCCTGCCCTTCATCTCCACAATCATTAATGGGTCATTAACATCTGGCTATGTACCAACTACCTTCAAGCAAGCAAAGGTCATTCCCATCTTGAAGAAACCTGCTCTGGATCCATCAGACATCAACAACTACAGACCGGTATCACTTCTCTCCTTTCTTTCTAAATCTCTGGAACGCACTGTTTTTAACCAACTGTCTGTCTATCTCTCACAGAACAACCTCCATGATCCTAACCAGTCTGGGTTCAAAGCGGCACATTCCACAGAGACGGCCCTTTTGGCTGTTTCTGAGAAACTGCATGCTGCTCGGTCAGCCAAGCTGTCATCTGTACTTATCTTCCTGGACATTTCAGCAGCATTTGACACAGTTAACCACAAGACACTTTTGTCAACCCTCAAAAGCCTTGGCATCTGTGGAACAGCATGGGAATGGTTTGCTTCCTACCTGGAAGGTCGCTCATACCAGGTAACATGGAGGGGATCCACATCTGCCCCATGCAGACTCACCACTGGTGTTCCACAAGGCTCGGTACTTGGTCCCCTCCTTTTCTCCCTCTATACCCACTCCATTGGTGAAGTCATATCCTCACATGGGTTTTCTTATCACTGCTATGCAGATGACACTCAACTAATCTTTTCTTTCCCTCCATCAGATACCACAGCTTCTGCTCGGATATCAGCATGCTTGACAGACATATCTTCATGGATGAGTGCTCACCAACTAAAACTCAACCCCAGCAAAACAGAACTGCTGGTCATCCCAGGTGATTCATCTCCAGGTCAAGATCTCCAAATAACACTTCATGACTCTCTGCTCTCCCCTTCAGCCACTGCTCGTAACCTTGGGGTAACTATGGACAATGAACTGTCCTTCTTCCCACATGTCGCTAATGTTGCTCGTTCTTGTCGATTTCTTCTCTATAACATCCGAAGGATTCGACCATTTCTCTCCATACAGGCTGCCCAGGTGCTTGTTCAGTCTCTTGTCATTTCGAGACTTGACTACTGCAATTCTCTGCTGGCAGGTCTTCCCCTGAACGCTATTCGTCCACTGCAAATGATCCAAAACGCAGCTGCACGACTTGTGTTCAACCAGCCCAAGTTCTCCCACACCACCCCACTGCTGCGCTCCCTTCACTGGCTTCCAGTAGCTGCACGTATCAGATTCAAAAAACTGATGCTTGCCTACAAAGCCAAAAATGGACCAGCACCATCTTACCTCAGTGACCTCATCACATCTCGCACTGCACCACGCTGTCTGAGATCCTCCAGCACTGCTCGACTGGTACCACCTTCTCTCAGAATGAGAGGTAAGTATACTTCAAGGCTCTTCTCTGTTCTGGCACCGAGGTGGTGGAATGAACTTCCCCTAGATGTCCGTACAGCAGAGTCCCTGACTATCTTCAAGCGACGACTGAAGACCTACCGCTTCATGAAATACTTAAATTAGCACTTTCCAAGTTTGTAGAATTCAAGGGTTATATTTATATTAAGTTTGTAATCTGGCGTACCAGTGTAGATTTATTCATTACTTGAGACTCAAAGCACTTTTGTACGTCGCTCTGGATAAGGGCGTCTGCTAAATGCAGCAAATGTAAATGTAAATGTAAACTTCCTCACCAGCTTGTCCAGACGTGAGACATCCTTTTTATTGATGCTGCCTCCCCAGACACTGCATAGATGACGGCACTCGCCACAACAGTCTGTAGCGGCTTTTTGCTGATGTTGAAGAACGCCAACCATCTGAGTAAGTACAGCCGGCTCTGCATTTGGCACTCCCAGGCACCAAAAGTAGATCTCATGATGATTATATTTTTACTGTGTGTGATGCGCTTAATATCTTGAATTTTTTCTACTGTAGGTAGTTTTCCTAAACTGAATCTTTTGTTCTGTTTGTACAGATCAAGAGGTGAAGTTATCGAGCTATTTAAATGCTGAATACAGACAAACCCTCGAAAAATAAAAGCTTATTTTAAAAGAGATCCCTGCAGTTTCTACCAGACAGCAATGAGATTAAATGGAAAGATGAGCCAGACGTCTGCTTGAATCTTCTGTCTTTCAGCTTTTTCTCTTGATACAAAAGACCCCGGTAATTTTACCTACACTGATCTCAACAAAGTCACACACTGTTCTCCATCTGCCAAATTAATTATGTGTCAAGTTACTACAAGCATACTAATGTACATTTGGGGTGTATTTTATACATTACCATGTCAATTTGAGTGTACGGTATTTGAATTTGTCAAAAAAGACACTAATTTATGCTAGTATTGCACGTATCCTTGCAGTAGCTGCGTTTAGTCGTACATGTAGAATCATAGTTATAAATTATATATGGGTAGTAATAAAATGTATGGCTGGATGTCACATGTGCGTCACAACCGCTTTAAACCGGAATAGACTTTTTTATGCTGAGGCATATGGGTTAAAAAATTAAAAGCATGCTTAATGTCCACATGATATCATTTATCTTTTTATATATTAATATGTTAAGAATATTTTATTAATTGAAAATTGTATTTAGAGAATTTTTTCATGTTATATCATTTTAACGTACATCTTGTCAGTGTTAGCTGGTTGCTTGTGAGCTACAGAAGGTTCTCACTGGTCTGCCTTTTGCACAGAAACACAGGATCATCACATGCGAAGCGAAAATACAGCAGTCTACCGAAAACGTGAACAGGCTTACAGAAAGGATTGACATGTTTTATAGCAATAAAAAAAACGCTTGACACATTGTCACAGGCTCAATTTTCCAGTATCCACTGACACTCTCTGTATTCAACAGACTCTCTAAGCTGAATTTATAACCCGCTGTGTAATCTGAGCATTATTAATGCATGATTTAATTGACACTGAGCAGTTATCAATAATAAGATTGATTTCAGGCAATCTGATGCACGAAATCGGAGATTAATCTTGATTAAATATTCAGCAACGGATGGCAGCTACACAAAAAGAAATAAGGTCAAACAAAAGCAAGGCCGTGGTGAATGTTTGTGCATGTGCAGCTTTCCCTTGGTCAGTGTAAAAGCTGTAAATTGGAGTGACTCTAAAAACAGCAATGTGGAGGCAGCCAGAGCCAGCAAGATATCTCCGGGGACCGCAGCGTATTGCGATGCGAATACACCTCAGCACATTCCCTCCATGCAGAATACCGCTGATTTATAACTACGCACATAAACGAGTGGATTTTTGCACAAAGAAACCAACTCGCTACATGTTTTACATTACAATCAGCATTGCGGGCAAGTTTAATTATATAGCATGAGCTACCGTAGAGGATGCTATTAAATTGCCTTCCTAAGCACTTCCATACTGTTTTTTTTTACAGACACACACAAGACTTGCGTAATACTCGTGAATTCCATCACGTGAAATTAATTTGCAACATATTGTTGATTCTCGGTGGCTTTGGAAAAATCTTCGGCTTTAGCGAAATAACAGAACAGTCAGGTGTAGATGAGTCATGAGGTGCCAGGCTGCTGCTTTAACTTTACTCTGCTAATGTTATGGGCTGCACACAGGAAAGCAATGTGGTTGTAATAAAACACAATGGACCATTACCTGTCTACCATTAGACAAAGCAGACGCAAATCTATTCCTGCAGGCAATCAGCTAGATTTTTCTTTATTGTTACTGTATATCATTCAGCTGACACTTTCTTCCCAAAGTGAGTTGCATCAGCTCAGGGATAAACGCCTATTACAAGGTTCCCATGACAGCATCAGAGTCCTACAATCTTGTTTTTGGGGGGAAATTACCAGGTTTCTGTTGGCTGTCAACTTCACCAATGTAACTCAACATGCAGATTTTGCTTTTTTTGTTGTTCTGTTTTGAATATCTTACTACTTCAGAAAAAAAAAAAAAAAAGAAAACGATGGTTTATTATAAAGTGTTCGTATAGAGAAAGTGCAATTTGCCTCCTATTGATTGCCTCATTACCTTATAGAGATAAAACACTATATCGTTCCGCTACAAAATGAACACTCATATCCAATATCTGTGCTCGTTTGCCTCTGAAAAGGAGAAAATTATGATTTTTTTTTCCTATTTTTAGCAAATTTAATGCAATACATTCTCCAAACTTTTTATTATTAGTTATTGTTTTATCCAAGTTTGAATCTCAGAATCTCTTCTGGGAATGCTGATTCCTGAAGTGAGAATACCACTGAATGAGATGCCACTACACTGGACGCACACTTTCACACACACTCATTTACACCTAGGGACAATTTTAGCATACCCAATTCGACAACCAGCATGTGTTTGGAAGGTGTGAGGAAACCAGAGAACTTGGAGGAAACCCACCTGGACATGGTAAATCTCCCCACAGCCAGTAACGCAATTCGAAACAGATACCCGGGAGCTATAAGACAGCAACGCTCCCCACCATCACTTTCTAGTAAACGTGAGGAAACATAATTGCTGGAACAATGTAAGCATTTCAAGAAAAAGGTGTATGTTCGATACTTGCCAGTCAATTCTTCTTAGACATGCCCTGAATGACCCTTCACACCTTTACTGCTGAGAAAAACATGGCAGACTGTAATGGAAAATGAGATTAAGCAACAGAAAGGAATTGTGATATAAAAAAAAAAATTGAGTTTTCTTTTTCATTACAAAGAAACCTACATGTGGTTTTAACCAGCTTCATCATTGCTGTCTGTTTAGAGTAAGATTAAAGATGAATGAAGGGATAAATGGGTTTGGATGTTTGCTATGGATTGCCCAACAACAGTTTTTTGTTCGTTTTAAGAGGTAAGAGATAGCTCCGTGATTAAGATGTTAGACTTCTGATGAGAATGATTTGCCATGCTGCTACTGTTGGGACCTTGAACAAGGCCCAAAACCTTCAACTGCTCAGTTGTATAAATTCAATAATTGCAAGTCACTCTGAATTAGGGTGTCTGCCAAATGTCTTAAATGTAAAAGTAATCAGTCAACATTGCAGTAAATGTTCAAAAGTATTAAAATTATCAACATTATCATATAATACTATTTAAGAATTTACCAAATCTTAAAATGTACTTGAGGTGAGTGGTGGATATACATCAGCTGAATTCATTCATTCTGGATCTGCTATACAGAAACCACCTTAAAGCTCAATGAGTAGCCTTCGTTGGATGGAATATAGTCTACAGCAGCCTTAAGGAGGTTTCTTCAGGCTAATAATGACCCATCTGGACCGGTTTGGATTAGACCCTGGTAGCAAAAATAAAAATAAAATAAATAAATACAAATGCAAGAATAGGCAGGCTTGGTAAGAAATTACTTCAGAAGTGGATGGGAAACCTAATCTAAATTCCTGGATACAAATTCCTGTATTTTATTACACGATACATCTTTAAAGCTTTTTCATCTGATTTGATGACATGATCTAAGCAGTAAATCGTTTCTGTTTACAAATTACACGATATCATTAAAGCAATAGATCTTCAAACTTCACTGCATTTCATTTATCTCTTCTTCAGAAAGCGCTGTGATTCAAGTAATGCATGCCAAATGCAATATTCACATCAATAAATATATTTTACGCTGCTGTAACTACTGGAGTATACACTGTTTTTCATTAATGTTTAAAATGCCATAGAGTATAGAAATATGCCGACATCTCCGCTTTCGGTAAAACCCAATCTTATTGTTTGTGACCACATAGTGTTGTTATTATAAATGCAATGGTGAATGCAGCTGTGTTAATCAGAAAATGAAGGATATCTAGTAGGATTTAAAGGATCTAAACAATGTCTTGAGCTGCAGTCTAGAGTAATTCAATCCATGGATATACAGGGTTAGAAATATAACACCATTAAATAGCTATATGTTCAGACTATTGGACGACTTTTGAAGGCATTATAGAGTCTCCTTAATGTCCAACATTGATTTTGATTTATTAATTTTTTTTTGCCTTGGCTCTATAGCTTGGTATATTTTCACTTAAATCCTCAACAGAGAAACTGTTACCTCCATGTTAATATCACACCGCTAACTTGGCTTTTTTTTCCAAAGTCTCCCTGGTGATTCTCTATTTCTGGAAATATATGAAATGAACTCCATTATGTTCCCTAAAATTCCCTTTCCACCAAGGCACACTTGTGTTAAGTCCAGCATTATTAAGGGCTGGGGGAAATAATGTACGCAAATAAAACCTATTTTTGCACTTTTTTTTTTTTTTTTTTTTTTTTTTAGGAAAATGTTAGTATTTACGTCTTTCTCAAGCTCACAATAACTGTGAAGTCTATTATTGCTGTAGGGACATCTACTAAGGACATTACTCGCTCGACAACCTGTATGGAAGGCATGAGGAAACCAGAGAACTTGGAGGAAACCCACCTGGACACAATAAAATCCCCACAGCCAGTAAACCAAGCTCAGGAATTAAAACAGATACCCTGGAGCTATGAGGCAGCATCATGTTAAAGTAGTAAATGTGAAGAAACATAATTGTTAGAATAAGGTACTCATGTCAAGAAAAAAAAGATGTGTGCTGCAGTTCTGTCAGTCAATTCCTCGATGCCCTGAATGACCCTTCACACAACCAGTACTTTCACTGAAACACATTGCAGAACCATAGCAGAATTAATTGGAAAATTCTGAAATAATAAATTATTTCATGGAGAAATTGAATTACGAGTACAAAGCATTATGAAACCAAAAAGAAGCTAATCTAAGAACCGCATTTGAATAAGAAGAAACCTGTTTAGGAAACAGTAAAAAAAATAAATAATTCTTTCTCTAAAGTCGTTTTTTATTTATGCTTCCAGAGTGAAATCCAGACTCATAGATGACCATTTTGGTCCACATACAGTAGGTCATTATCAGCCTGAAAAATGGTTTCTTTATAGCATTATCTAAGATTAATGATTTCACCCGAGACACATCCACAAACAGGTTCTATACTATACACAAGTCATTAGTGGCTCTATAGACAGAGATGAATCATGGATGGAAGTATGCTAGATTTTGATTTACAGTAGTCAACTTATAAACCTGAAACCTGAATGATCTGATCTGACAATTTCCCTCATCAGTCAACATTTAAACCTAATCAATTATAGTGCAATGAGTGTTATAAATTACACAGAATATAGGCAGCTAACACACATTAAAGTTAGTGTGACATGTATAAAACAGATCATATAGACATGCATTGGGCTATTAAAAAATAATTTTTCCAACATTCAGTTTTTGGTGTCTGCCAGTCCATGAACAAAAACCGTAACATGTAATGTAAAGTTGTAGGAGAAACAATGGAATGTGAAAGCAAGAGAAATGAAAGCTACTTTATCAACATCAACAGAGTCTCTAGCTGCTTCTGAAGAAATGGCCTTTGAGGTAATTTAAAGGTCAAAACCAAATATTGATCTGTTTATTTTTTTATATATACAATGGAGATCAAAATTAGAGAACAATTTATAAACAATTGAACAATTCTGAAATAATGTCATCTTCACTGCTCAACAGTTGAAGGAGTTTTTGTCCTGTCTATACCATGCTACCAGAACACCTTTTCCACAAA
>JAAIIK010000101.1:4511625-4529208 GCA_014706435.1 Silurus glanis | reverse complement strand
ATATATATATATATATATATATATATATATATATATATATATATATATATATATATTTATATACATACAGTATGTAAATCTTGTGCAGTAAGAATAAAAAAATGATTGTCATTACTAAAGATAAGAAATGATAAGAAAAGATAAGAAAAGATAAGAAATGTAAGAAATCAACAATTCTCTTTTCATTACAGCTGCACCACCTCATCTCTAGCTGAAACATTGATATTAACCTCATAAAATGACAAATTAAAAAGTCCATTTCATAGTGCATTTGTCCCATGCATAACAGTTTTCTAGGGGTTTCAAAATTAAGACAAATTAAGGCTTTTTTCTGTCTGAAAAACATACATATACATTTCATACACACACATATACGTGTGTATGTACGTTGTGTGTGTGTGTGTGTGTGTGTGTGTGTGTATATATACACACACAGAGTTGAACTTTCACTGTTGTATAAACTGTATTAATATATAATGAATGTATAGATTTGTATGAGGTTATTCTGTATTGCATGTTTCCTTTTTTTTGTTTAAAAAAAATCAATAAAAGCATTTTTTTTTTTTGTTCAACACTCTCAAGTCTCAAGTATTTTTCTTTAACACATTATCAGCATTTCCCATTGATTTCACATATAATTACTAAGAAATACTTCTTCAGATGAAACCTGGACATTCAGGTGGAATTGCAGGTTTGCTGTGATGTTAAATAAGCCAATATCCAGGGATATTTTCACAGTAATTGTAGAATGTTGGTCAGTTTATTAGTTTACATGTGAAACATACAAACTAACAAAAAAATCAGTTCACAAGAGTTCAGAGTAGCATCTGTTTTTCTACATTGCTTCCTTAATGAAACATATCACACAATTTGACTGAAATGTAGAGCATGTACTGGGCAACTTAAACAAATTAAAACTTAAATGAATATAAAGAAAGATTTGAAAATTAAAGGTTTAAGTGCGTTTTTTTGTCATGCTCATACATTAAAGCAGAGTGAAGTTCACATATCTAGGTAACTATCTAAAAACATGTGTCATGAAACACAAATTTTTTGACTACAGATTGGAGTGCAGGTGAGAAGATTATTAAATCCAGATTGTTTCATAAGTAAGACTCTCTGTTTGCTTGATGCGACAAAGACAGAAGATTCTACAGGTACAGGTTGAGAATAGTGCATGTTGGGTGGAAAACGACCAATCTGGAGCACTGGTCCCATAGGACCATAGGTTGTTTTGCAAACAGGGAGGTCTCTGTTCATGAAACCTCAATTTGTGTCTTGTTTGAGTATAGCATGTTCGTGTTCTCTGCTTAGCGACTTCTCCTTGCCTAAAAAAGCCTTCCTTTCATTGCCAAAATTATTGTAATTTCTCTTAAATTTTACAAGAGAATATCGACTTCACAGCATCATTCTTGACTGGCACATGTGGTGTTGTGATGATTCATTATTTGGTCATTTATTTCAATGAAAAGGTTTAACACACATACACACACACATGCAAAGCATTTTGAGCAAAAGGCTTGAAAAGCAGGACCTTTGCTAAAAGCGTCTGTGAGAGAGTATTGATTTATTTTCCTGGAAGAAAAAAAAAATCTTATTTTAAGGAAAAGACATTAGATCTAATACATAGTCTTTTTTAGGGTTCTATATATAACATGCTTGGCATGCCCTTGTGTTTGGCTTCAATCTCACTGTTAGACACTAAGGTCTGCATGAAAAATCTTGTTGTTACCTTATCAGAAAATCTTGTTTTTACCTTATCAGAATAAAAGAGTTTATAGAAACAGGTGACGGATTAAAAGAAAAACAACAGCAACATAGTGTTTTAGTAAGGAGTTGCCATCACAAGCCAGCCAAATATCTTTAGAGATTATTTGTGTTGCGTCTCTGGAACTCTACTGAGGGGACAAATTTGGGAAATATCAAAAGATTTTTTTGTGGTTGGTTGATAATGGAAGTTTTTGCTTTCATGTGGGTGTTATGACATGGTTAAGGCTTGCAGGACAAAGACCAAAGAACATGGTGCAATATTTTTTTGGATTGTTTCTCTAATCATCCTTAGGTTCATGGTTTTCTATTTAGCATATAGAACCAGCAAATGCTGTGGGCAGATAAAAAATAATGAACATAACTACAAAATCGAGTTAATAATAACAACAAGAAGTCAAATCTAATTGGGACCAATTATAAACTCAATTAATGTGAAGTTGACCAAGCTGATGTTTCTACTTTCAGGTTTCTCAGTGTTTTTCTGTGCTTTTTTTTGGTTATATAACTGACATTAACCCAAGAAACCTCTCTCCTTTAGACAATGCACACTTTAAGGGTAAAGTTGAATACAGAAACAGATATTTGTATCTTTAAATTAAGATATAGAACCGTAGTACAACTGTACTCTCACACATATACACACACACTTACGCACAAATACAGGGACAATGAACAGGCCTCATTTTAATTTTTCTCTCATTATAATAAAGCCTAATATGGCCTAATTAAGTATGCGCATCCCTTTAACTAACTCTAGCGTTTGCTTCAAGCCTGATTACAGTAGCCAAGCATAGATTGTAATCTTTAAGGGAAGAGCATGTGAAACAGCATGTCTTCAAAGGTTTAACTAATTTTTGGTGATTCAGATCTAATTGGTGCCCCACAGCTTGCAATCAAAAAGTCAAGAGATAATTTCATTAGGTTTAATTAAACGCACAAAAAAAACGATATCGGTTGATAGGCACGACGTGGCCTCTGACTCACCCCTATTGTCACACAATAGAAACTGAATAAACTCCAAGACGAGACAAGTTAATCCTACTCTTAGGCATTGGACTCGTCCCAAATCATGGGGCATAGGACAGAGTGAGACGTTACAGAACGTGATAACATTGTGTAAGATCATCAGTTCCTCGTCTTCGGTTTCATTATACTGTGTGCCCGCATGCTGCTGAATAAGCACCTGTAGTGCACCATGAGTTATTAATCACTGCATTATCGCCTGACGAATTGCTGAGCTTCCGGTACTGTAATTGCTTTGAAAAGAAATAAGGTGGTAAAGTGGTGCTATATGTGCATTTGGTTGTAGATTGTATTTTTTTTTTCTTCTTCTTTTTAAGATTTAAACCTGCCATCTGTCTGGCTTGATTCGGGCAATCCTTCAACATGACTCAGTCCAAGTTGTGTGGAAGAAATTATGCCAGTGCTCCCGCTGGTTTCTTAAACATTTGACATATTGTGTTCAAATGAAAATACAAATATAATTGAACAAATATGTTAATAACAACAACATTAGTTATTATATAATAATATCTTATTATTCTACATATGGCAGAAATTATTTATAGCAACTTACATTTATACTTTGAGCAGTTGAGGGCCTTGCTTAAGGACCCTGTGGCGGCGTGGTGGTGTGATTGGAACTTTTCTAAATGGAATATTCTTCTAATCTAAAGGCAAGCTTCTTAACCACTGGACTACCACTCCACCACTCCATCTACCATACATTTGTCATTTGGTAGATGCTTATTCAGTATGACTTACAAGCGTCACTTAATTTAATAATAATAATAATAATAATAATAATAATAATAATAATAATAATACCAACAAAACTTCACAGTTCACACTTCACAGTTGACAAGATGAATGGCAAACCAAAGGTAAACGCAATACTTAATTCCCACCAGGAAGTGCATTACATAAGCGAAATCTTTATAATCATTTTTATTCCACCAAAAAGAAAAAGGTGTACTTTGTTTTAAAGTGCTCACCGGCACCGAATTCGTCTTCTGCATACATGTCAACTACCCATTAAACTTTTGGCAGGTAATGCAGTGTTGTCTGTGAAGTACATGAAGAGCCTTTTTTTTTTGTTCACATTCGCAGCTTTGTTCTCTAAAACAATTGGGAGACAATTTCAGGCCTGGAGTATACCTTAGTGAGGCAATTGTTTCAGATTATTCATGCTTTGATGGAAGACGATGGTGTCTAACAGGAGAGTGCTGAGACTTCTCCCTCATGCACGGTGGATAACTGTGAAGAAGTGCGAGGAAGATCTATAAATGGATCTCCTGACAAACAAGAAGAGGAGGAGGGAGTGACGAGAGATATACTGAAAGAGGAAGGGGGATGTATTAGGTGGATAGATTAGAGACTCAGTAGAGAAAGAGAAGCGAGATATGTGCTGGGCTCGGCTGACACACCCATCAAAAAGATGCCCTAGAGACAATCACCACTGAAACAGAAGACGCATTTCTGCTATTCTATGTTCACGCAGCGAGCAATCCAAAGACACAATGTCCTTGTATAACCTTTCTTGCTAATTTGACTGTCTGAGTCTTAAACTGACTCTGGTAACTACAGTATGGCAGCTCATTCATGGAGAAAAAGCTTTGCCTCACGTACAACGCTTACATTTTGGTCTTTCTCAAAACAAAGACAAGCAGACAAACCATTTTTATATGTGTGTGGTTTTCACATGGAGCCTGTCAAGATGACCTGTTTGCAGTATAAGAACAATTTTAGAGTATCCTTATTTTTGACAATACATCTTACATTGAACAATTTGTTTTTCTTACATTATAAAACACCATCTATCTTTTCTGACAGAATGCATCTAATGTAATTTGAATTGTTTGGTATAAAACAAGATCATAGACACAGAATATTAAATATCCCCCTGGCAACTCAATAATTGTTATGCTTTCTGATCTGAAAACACTTTTAGAACAAGCATGGGGCAGCGTGATTATTGCCCCAGGGGGCCTCTATTAATGCTAGTTTGTAGTAGCCGTTTTTGATAATAATTCATTAGCTTAAAAAGGCTAATGAAGATGATTCTTTACAACTGCACAATATTTAGAAAGGTAGCGGAATAATTAGAATTGCCATATAACTGTTTATAAGCTTTAAACAAATAGATAATCACTTAAAAGCTGTTATTTATATTTTAATATATACTGTCTGGACAAAACTATTGTGACACTTGACTTTTCAAGCCATATGTGGTTCTTCCACAAACTCTTACCACAAACTTGGAGGCTTACAATTGTATAGGACGTCTTTTTTTATGAGGTAGTATTAAAGTTTCAATTCAATCGAAATAGGAGACCCGTTCCAGGGTGGCAGTACCCCTGTGCACAAAGTAAGCTCAATGAAGATATGGTTTAAATGTGTTGGGTATGTAACTTATGCTCACCATGAGAAGATGGTAAGTGGCCTGCTGTAGAGCTCTGACCTTAACCTTATTGAACACCTTTGAAATGAATCTGAATGCTGACTGAACCCCCAGTCCTTTTTACTTTACATCAGTACCTGCCCTTGTGGCTAAATGAGCACATATCTTCACATATTTAAAAGTCTTGTGGAAAAAAGTTTCCAATAGGGTTATTATAAAAATAAATGGGGAATAAAAGTAAATGCGATGTTCAAAAAGCACATACGAATTTTATGGTCAGGTGTTCATAAACATTTGTCTATGTAGTGTAGTGGATTTACTTGTGAACCAGGACTCTATAAATCTTTGTTGAGAGGCTATATTAGGCATATCACAGTATATTTGTGCTGTAGCTAAGCTATATTTTTTGGTTTGATATACATTTACTGATAGTGTTCCCTGGTGGTCTAGTGGTTAGGATGCGGCGACCCCAGCCACTTTCAGTGCCGGTCCCAAGCCCGGATAAATTGGGGAGGGTTGCGTTAGGAAGGGCATCCAGCGTAAAAACATGTGCCAAATCAAACATGCGGAGGATCCGCTGTGGCGACCCCTAATGGGAGAAGCCGAAAGAAAGTTTATACATTTACTGATTGTGTATACAAAACAGCTATTTTGCTGAACAAAAGAATGCTTTCAGTGGGAGGTGATCATTAGACAAGACGTGTACTTTTACCAAGAGTAAGCTTCTGTGACCAAGCAGTGTTAGCAATGTTCTAAAAACTAAATAAAACCCACGTATACAATATAGTTTCACTTACCAAAAGTCAAATGTGGGTCAGGATTCAGCAGTTCCATCTGAAAATAAACCAAAGTGCTTATGATATCATTATTCATATTATGTTTCTGAGGGAGCATTATGGGAACATGGTCCAAAGAGACTTCTTATATAATAAACCTCCACTTTATTGGCCTAAGTAACAACTTTACAGTGTTTTTTTTTTTCAGACAGGCACTTTAGAATATTACTCTTTACAGTAGCTCTTCTTTTTAGCTGACTCTACAGGAACCTGTTTAGTGGTTTGTGGGATGGTTACAAGAACAGACAGTACCACCAACACCACCACCACTTTTTTCATGTGTTGCCCTTTATTTGTAGATCTTCAATTTGGGGCTTTGACAAGGTTTGGATACTGATGCTAGAGGATTGTTTGACCATTTGAGCAAAATTCAACAGGATATGCTCAATTTCGCTACAGAAATAGTTCTGGACTATTGCCTTGGGACAAATGTTTCACTGATCGTAGTAAAACCTTTGAACAAGACACCTGTAGGTAAATAAGGGGAAAATAGCACCTGTGAAGTCCTCAGAGGCCTATTAGTGCATAAAGAATGCTGTGTAGAAATCCACTGGTTCCTTATTGCCCAGCTAAAATTGAAACACCGCCACCATTGATCTTTCTATGGTAATGTATTTCCCTTGCAAGTCAGTTCCTGTTGTTAATTAAGCAATTAACACTACAGAAGCAAGAAAGCTCTGTGAATAAGAGATTTCAGATCCTTTCGACTAATATGAAGAGCAAATGATGAATAAAATGAAAGGGCTTAATGTCAACAGTTCAGCCTTAATCTGACAGTGAAGTGGACCATTGCATGGTGCAGGAGAGATTATAACATTCCAGCATCAGTTTTAGAAAAACTGGCATAGATTTAATCTTAATGTGTCTGCCTGTCAGTATTTCCTTAATCCCATGAATGAATGCACATGATGTGGTTTTATAAGTAATGATTAGAATAATGAAAAAAGAGGAATGAGGGTCAAATTAAAGGAATACTGATATATTTCCTTTTACTAAGCAATACATTAAAAATCTGTTGATTAAAAAGTCAGAATCGTTGAGCTCAAAGGGCAAATGGCCAGCTGGAACTTTAAATATTGACTATTTGTGACTATCATAATTTCATTTACTATCATTTACTATCATCTAACGGTTATACTGTGCTCTGCATGAGGATTCACCCACTAACATTTAAAGTTTGATTCTGTTTTCATAACACCAAAGGTAATTAAGATTTTTTAAATAAAAGCAGACATTTGTTGTTTGCAAAAATGCTCAGTCTTTACCCCTTGGGACACAACTTGATAGAACCACCTTTAGTTGCAATTACAGTTTTCTGTGATACGCCTCTATAAGCTTTGCACATCTGGATCCCGGTGGATACTGGAGAACAGCAATTTTCAACTCTTGCCACAAATTCTCAACTGGATTGAGGCCCAGGCTTTGGCTGAGCCACTGAAACACACTGAAGGTCTTGTTGTTAAACCACTCTAGTGTGTCTTTAGAAGTATGCTCACAGTTGTTGTTTTACTGGATGAGAAACCTTCACCCCAGTATCAAGCCTCTTGCAGAACTTCAATGTAACTGTAAATAAATAATAACTATAACATATCTTAAAAAGAAAACAGATTGTTAGCTATTTGCAATGGTATTTTAAGTAATAAAAAACTTTTTTTAAAGCATGCAGTTCAAGAAAAATATTCAACTTTGCAGTGATAAGATTGATTATTTACATTTAACAGCATGCCCCTTTCTCTTTATTCCTTATATACTAAGGTATGTGGCTTAAAGTTTGTAGACACTTCACAATAAGATTCAGATGTATGGTTTTGTAATATACCATTCAAGAATTAAGGCCCATTTTTATGTAGATCACTTTGTGCACTGTCATGCTGGAACATGTTTGGGTTTCCTAATTCAGGTAAAGGGAAAATTCAATGTAACAGCTTCCAGAGGCATGCGCCTTTTCAGCCATATGTGGTTCCAAAAGTCAGGTGCCAGTACATTTTCCATATAGTGTTAATACCAGAAATACTAGCACAACTTGGGAAAACAGTCCTTAGAAAAGAAATAATATCGAAGTAAATGATGAAAATAGGCAAGCTATGAAAGGATGAGTCAAGTTATGAGTTGAGAAGAGTGCTGCAGAGTTGAGTTGCGCTGGACAAGTTGTGCTGCAACAAAAGAAAGCTATTTACGAGAATAACAATCTATTTAGAACACAGTAGTAGCTATAGGAGCAGTTATGTGAGTCAGAGATAAATAGATCTGAAGTACTACTTGTTTTCTTGTCTTTTGGCTGAGAATTTAACATTTGTAAATTGTTATGTAACACACATATGCATTAACACACACACACACACACACACACACACACACACACACACCAACAAACACGCATACAAAATATTCAAACATGTCTGGCAAATCCTTTTAAACAGTTGATTGTATCACCCTAAGCAAACTATCTAAATAAGAGACATGTTTTACATCATTCAGTGCAAACAAATAAGGGATCATGATTTGAGGGGTGTTGCATTTTGACACATCCCCTTTCAGGCATGTCAGTGTGGGTGGAGATACAGCAGGCGCAGAAGGCCTCTACGTTTCAGCTGCCTTGACGTCCTTCACCCTCTAACCGCCACTCAAGGTTGCACAGCCACAACTAAGGCATAATGTTGTGCTGCCAACCTTTCTACATCCACACTTGTGGCCTCATATTTCTCTTCATGAGACACTGGTGAAGAAGATAGAGTGAATGATGAGCATGTCTAACTTCTGCATGTTTTTTTTTTCTCTCCCTTGCCCACCGAATCACTGGACTGCCATTTGTCTGGGTTTGGTCAAACTGTCAAGCAGTCCATCTATTCCGGCAATAGTTTCTATCCTTTAGCAGGCTGGATTGGCTGCCCGCATGATCATTACTTTGTGGAAAAAAGAGAGTTGCTGAAGGAGAGAATAAAAAGCTGACATTAAATGCCCCATTACTGTGAGTTACTGGGGAAGTGCTATGATGCTTGGCGATCAGCACAGACTAAAAGAAATGGGTCCTTGTGTTTAGTGATTGAGTGGATTTTCTGCTTCTGTTGTTGAAATGCCTGTCAGCATTATATTGTGTTAAGAATTCTTAGCTTTTCTATAGGTATTATTCTAAACAGAATGATCTGAAGATACATTTGTTCCTTCAATTTTCTTACCAGAATTCTGGAGATCACCAGCTCTTTCTTTTCCCATCGAGAATAAAGCTTAATTATTGTTGCTCCATGGTGCACAAATATTTGCCTTCTTCCGATATAAACTGTGTACTAATACCATAATTTATCACAGAAAAAAAATGGACTACACATTTGGTCCCTCACAGCTACAGTGTCTTGTATTGTAAGCGAACTGCAGAACACACACCCTGACGGACTGTTTATTGTCAACAGAGGTTTCAATCATGCAAATCTCAGGTCTGTGCTCCCTAAATTTTATCAGACTGTGGACTTTGTAACCAGAGGGGAAAACACGCTGAATGTTGTTTACACAAACATCCAGGGCACACTTCCACTCATTGTGATTAAGTGCTTCGAGAGGCTTGTCATGAGGCACATCAAGACCAAGCTACCACCCTCACTGAACCCCATCGCAGTTTGCGTGCAGTTTGCGTCTCTAGGTTACGTATGTGAAAGGACTGAGGGGCCAAGATTGGCACTAAGGTTAAGGCTGTAAAACCAGACAGGGGTGGACCAGCCCACAGTCTCTGGACCTTACGATGAGAACTCGTACCTGGCTGGGGTTGTGCTCGCTAAGCAACCCCATGAGCGCGGTAAGGGAAGAATTGCTGGAAAGCCACCCGCTGCCTTTTGGCCTTCTGGAATCTGTTGACGACAGCACTGATAGCATCGCCCAACAGGCCATTTGGCATGACAGGGACCTCCAGGAGAAAGGTTTTGTCTCTATCATTGAGATCAGAGAGAGTCAACCACAAGTGCCTCTCGATGGCCACCAGGGCTGCCATAGACCGGTTGATAGCCCTAGTGGTCTCCATGGTGGCATGAAGAGACAGGTCTGTTGCATGACACAACTCTAGGATCCTAATCTCTCCTCCCTCGTCCAGCTCCTTAAGCAGTTCAGTCTGGTATGCAGTATGAAGAGAGGTGGAGTGCCTTGTACTCTCCACGGGGAGAAGAAACCGCCAAAGATCAGGCTTCCGAACCCTGACAAAAGGTGCTGGATATGGCAGGGGAGTAAAGCGAAAGGGACATGCCCGTCTTGATTCCCTTTGTCAGGTCAATTTGAGAAGCCCCACAACCTTAACCGCAGCTGTTGCTGTTTTGCACAACATTTTGTGTTTATGTTTACAAGTACACTCTTGTTTACAGTTCTCTTTTTTGCACGTTGTACTATATAACACATTATACAGTTAGTTCACTGGGCAACGCTTTTTTGAGTTTTGGGTATCTGTCCTAACTGTCTTGTATTGTCTTGTCTTTTGTCTGCACTGTTTGCACTGCTTGCACACGGTACACTTTATGTGGCTAGGACAACTTACTTTAGTCCTTGCTCTGTTTTCTGTATGTAGATCTGTGTTCTTTTAGGTAGCACGAAGGTTCTGGAGAAACATTGTCTTATTTCACTGTGTATGTGTCAGCTATAAAGTCGACCCCCGATAATTTGCGGTTCCCCCGTGAGTTCCGGGGGACCACTGTATATGGTTGAAATGACAAAAAAAGCTTATTCACTTGACTTGACTTGTATCTTGTCTTTGAGTTACTATCTTTATAAAATTCCTTCATGCGCATGCTTGTGTTTGTGATTGGCTTACCAACCTTTCATTAACATGTTTGTAGATCGATTGCTATACTAAATTACACCAGTTGTATTTCTTTGTATCTGTATTTGGTATAGGCATGGTCTAAATCAAAAGGAAATGTATTTGTCAACCTCGGTTAAAGCACTTGCATTCCCATTTGGTCTCAATCAGTTGTACCTGCCCATCATATTTTCTAATAAAATTTGAATTAAAAACAAGGCAGTAATTAAGGATAAATAAACATTATAATTGCATGATACGTAAAATACTGCTTTTTTTGTCCTGAAAATTTCATATCTCACTGTTGTTTGCAAAAAAAAAAAAAACAAAAAAAAAAAAACGTTCTACTTGGACAACGATTGTGTCCTGATGCACACCCCTGAAATCTTGTCCAAATATTTTTTGGAAAAAAAAAAATAAAAAATAATACTGAATAGTGTGCCCCCAGTATGTGTTGGCTTCCAAAACATTCTTTGTTTATTCCAAATAATATATTCTACAGCATTTGGTTACATCCCAAGGTTATGAGTTCTCCCCACTTACGTGAAATGGAGAATATGCCATTCTGACGAGGATTATAACGTTGCAAGTTGAACAGCGAAAGCAAAAGCTGGGGCACTTCATCAAAATTAAGAGCACTTGTACCTGGATGAGAATAAACACTTAACATTCACCCCAGTATCATATTGATGTCTACAAGGTGATTTGTCTTCTAATAGCTCTCTGCCTTTACCCCTCCCCTCAATGTCAAAGTCATTTGATTTAAAAGAGCTAGCGAGGCTATCAATAGCCTAATAGCACCCTCTTCATTCAACACGCCTCAGAGGTTTTCACGGTTTCTATTTCACTACTAAATGAATGTCCATCCAAGAAAACAAACAGAATTACTCATTAAAGGATGTAAGGATGGCCTGATGTGCCTCAACATGCATGAGTATCAAAATATTTCTAAACATATAGAATTTAATGCATTAAAAGTTCATCCTGATATTATACTGATTCATCAAGTAATCGATGTTCGGTCATTGAAGATTGACTACACAGCCAGTATAAATTGGCTAGTGGTCCTGCTGAAACACAGCAGCAAAATATGCATCGATTCAGGTGGCGACAAATTGATCAAATTAACTGAATCCATGTCATGATCAAACTTTGCTCCGTCTCAAACAGTGAGAACTTGAAGAGCCCTGGGATCATAATGGAACGGATTTAGAAGTAGAACTAATAAAACATGGAAAAATGGAGAAAAAAAGAGATCCATGATTCTCGAAAAAGTTAAAGAATTATCCATATTTACGCTGGAACCATTCTTTCTTGAAAAGCATATAATGTGTCATCCTGTCATCCACTTTATTGTCTCCCCCCCAGACAATTATACTTTCTTATAAAAAAAAATTAAGAATATAATCAAGCCTTGCTCCATAAATTCAAACATAGTCAAAAATGACCTTCACAAAACAAGCCGGTGCGATCCTGACCAGATAATTGTTGGAAAATTCCTTACTCAAACCATTCACGTACAGAATTCCCAAAATGTTTGCCCCAATGCCAAGCGTTACACTAACCCGGCTACGTAAAAACATGTTACGAGCCTGCAGGGTGCTAAAGAGCCTCAGATTTCAATTGGATGATGCATAATTGAGCTGGAAGCAGGCGTCCAGCAGCATAAAGTCTTAAACAGCAACACCCCCTTGGCCTCTCCGCTGGAGGCTACTAAGAGGCAGGGTCGTAAACTGATTAAAGTCAAATAGTATTGCCATCTGATGCTAAGCAAAGCTCACTGAGGACAAATAGGGCAATTTGGTAGTCTGGTTAAAATGCAGACCTGTGCTGTATTGCCAGGTTTTTTTTTTATTCCAAGTGATGCAATGTGCTGACTTTTGTCCTCAGGCAATTAAACAGTGAATTGGATTAATAAAGGGGCAGTGGTGGTGCAGCAGTAATGATTCTGAAGTGATGAGCTGAATATTGTGTATAGAAATCCCAGGAACCCTAGAGAACCACTTTAACACAACATGTTTGTGTTTGTTTTGTTTATTTGTTTGCACAAAAGGCAAAGTTTTCTAGTCATACATTTGGTCATTAGTGTTCATTCAACTGTTTTATCCTGGTCATTGTTGCAGTAGATTCAGAACATATTCCAGAACAAACAAATAGCTTTTATTTGTCACGTACATTAAGGTGAAACTCTTTTCTTTACATTCCCCTTGCTCAAGGGTCCAACTGTGGCAGCTTGGCCCAACCCCTAACCTTCCGATCAGTACCCCAGAGTCCTTTTTACTTTTTACCCACCAGTGTCTATGATATTATAACTGGGTATGAGGTGGTATGAGGTATAAAGTCTCTGACATGTAGGAAGTGTCCGGAGATTGCACTATTTTCCACTTACGGCGAGGGTTAAAATAAACCTGAAGTTCTTCAGCAACACCACTCAGATTTGCTCTTGTGGTTTAGGACCTTCTGTACTCAATAAAAATGAATTAAACTTTAATGAGGAGCTGAATGCTGTAACATTATGCGGATGACTACGGTTACCAGAACTAAGAACCCTATCTTGTCATCATTAAGAACAAAAAAGTATAGTTGAATTTCTTCCATGTCGCTGCTTACGCTTTGCCTCCAGTTAAATAGGTTATATATTGTCCTATATTAAATTTATATATTAAAATACAGATCAAGGTTTTTTTTAGCTTTTATTGTTCAAAATAAACAAGCACATTTTGTACAATGAATGTTTTGAATGTGTGGATGTCACGCTGATGTGACACCTACTGGATGTATTCCTTTAATGGCTTTTTACATGATCTGCTTTTTATTCAGTGGGTAGAGTCAAAATAATAGAAAAGGAATGTAGTTACAAGAGCAATGAATGCAACTCGACCTGCAGATGAGTCCTGTGAGTTTAATATTTCAGCCGCTCTCAACTGCTTATCTGTGCACTGGGATCGCATCCCATCTCACTTGTAAGTGCTTTAGATAAAAGCATTTAGCAAATAAATACAACGTATAAGTGTATAATGTAAAATGATTGGCGCCTGATGCGCCTGAAGCTTTTAGTAATTAAAGATGGTTCCGGTCACTTGCATATAATAAACAGACACTATATATATATAAAATCTGTTTTTGCTCCGACACCACTCCACTGCACTAGCACTGTAAGTGCTATTATTATTGATTGAGCGACACATTATTAACTCAATTCTGGAACATTATGAGATGTTCATAAATCGGCAGTAATAAAAAAATAAATAAAATAAAAATAATGGAGGCTTTTAGCAACTGGGAACATAAAACACTACAGTCCACCTTACAGTTATCACCTTGAAAGCTTGCAGTTTATAATGTCCTTGTGTTAATAGGATTCTGGGGAGTTTACTGCACACCAAAAATAGTCCTTGATGCCATAATGAATCGGAGGTACCTAGCCACTCATCTGTTATAAAAGTGCGGGAAAAGTTCTAAAGCGGAAAATAACAACAAACAACAGTTGCTCAACAGTAAGCAAACTTGATGGGAACCATTTGTTTGGTTTGTCCACAAGGCATCCAGAGCGTGTAATGAAAGCCTTCAAGGTTTGCTTTCCTTCTGAAGTCTGTACCAAGCTCCACAAATATCAAAATCTGCACAGAATCATTCTTTCTGTTGGAAAATTGATCTTGGGGTCTAACGAAATAATCTCGGTAAAGCCGCAGGCCTGTTCGTCCTAACAGGAGACTTCTGAAGACTCCGCAATGTGAGATTAAAAATAAGGGTCACCCAATATACTCACTGAATGCAGATTGAATACTACCAGCACTGAAATCTAATCAGCTTCAAGAGATGCACAGTTCACCTGAAATCGCAGCGAATTTCACATCTAATTGTAAGTGAAAAACTGAAAACCTGCCTCCGACTGTTGTGTCTAAATGCAATGGCTAGAATGATGAATTTTTAGGCATCCTTATATATGGTTGTCCACATGAAAAGGTCACCCCTAGATAGTTGGCTCATTTACTCCTTAAATAACAACCATCGGAAGACCCACAGGCCCTTCGTTGATGCGCATTTTGAGCAGGTGAAGGCCAAAGCGTTGCAGGGATGACGCATGCAGGAAGCAAAAGAGTGGGAGACACTCATATAGACAGCTCTCTGTGGAATACTGAGAGTGCATCTAAGCGGAAAAGCAGTGTCTGAAACCAGAATTATAAAAAAAATCTATATAATAGACTGCAATACTTAGGAAAGATGTGCAGTAGTGCTTATCTGTAATGGTTCTTGACAGGAAGCACAGTCCCAAATGGTGCGTTATCCAACATGGCTTCAGTATTTTTTTTTATTGCAACATTAACACAGTTGGGAAGCACAGTCGTGTGTGGGTTTTCTCAAGGTTCTCCAGTTTCCTCGTACCTCCCACCTCTCCAAAACATGCCACAGATGTTCACTGATTTGTTGAAGAAACCTATTAAAACTACTTATAATATTTTGCCATTCTTGGCCCAGGAGTGTAGAGTATGTGTGCATGGTAATTTTCACTCCCAGTGTTCACATTGGATTGGACCAAAACCAATAAAATAAATCAGTTACTCAAGAATCCATGAATGAATTATTGAACATAAATAGAATCCCTATGTAAGATGTAAAAGCATTAACTATAGATATATTAGTAGAAAACTCTTGGTAGTTGCAATGCTGTACAGTAGAAATAATATTGCCCAAACAACTCACTATGGATTACCATTGCACCACTATTTTCCTAATGTAATAACATCCACTGATACATGGCTTATTCTTCAGGTAAAAAACTGTGCAAGTGGAAAATCCCATATACGTTAGATTTCCGTAATGATAACAGCAAATGAAGCTTAAAAGAAAACAAAGCTGAAAATACCCAGTGTAGGAAATGACCTTGTTCTATTTATTTACGACTCAAGCAGAGCAGAGCAGAGCAGAGCGGAGCACAACAGCCCATAAAACTGATTCACAATATAATGCACAATCCCAGTCTTTTAACTTAGCAACAACTAATCATTTTCTGAAACTCAGAAAAAAAGACTCTCATGCTTCACCCTAAACATGAACATAAGGCAAAGATTAATAACTTGCAAATAAACACCTGAGCTGCTTAGACGTCTCTAGTGAATGAAAATCTCCTTGCCCAATCCTTCACACTCAACGTGCCTAATTAGCTCTTCTTTCTTTCCATTAATTAAGCACGTGCAAGCTGCCTGCTTTCATTGCCATCACATCGTCATTAGAGTTGTCATGCTTATCTGTGACACCGTAGACACTCAGAGGCAAAGGGGATTCTTAAGCAAGGTACATAGGTAAAAAAACAGCACTGGCATTGGTATTTCCCTGCTCCATTTACAGCCCTGGCTTCTCATTAACTTTGAGTCTATTTAACATAGACTTTCCCTCCGTCAAAGAGCGTTTCTCCACACAAATATTTGTCAAGCGAGCAATAGTCTGGCCTGTCATTGGTTCGGTGACAAGGCCTAGTTTCCCCCGCTCTTTGTCTGAATTGCTGCAATTTGTGGCTCGATGCCTCATGTGTGGCTCGACGCCTTTTTAATCCCCACCACATCTGAGCCACAGCCTAATGGTTCCTAATTCCTCACAAAGCGAGCAGCGCTCGTCTGAGCAGTCTCATTCCTACATTGTGGAGTGGAGGTATTTGAGATGATGGGCGCAAGCAATAACCAAGGCAGGGCACTGAAATGGCATGAGGGAGGGGGTATTGAGTTAAGAATGGGTCTCTTTCACCCCCCCTCGAACGGGAACACGGCAAGAGAAATGGCATCTCATCAATTATGAATCATGTATTATCACACAAATGGAATGGGTAACAGTGATGAGCAAAAAATCCACTGCCAAGCCTGGTAATTATTTAGTAGAAATAAATTAGAATTTTCTCCTCCCTATAGTATCACCTGGACAAGAGAATATGTCCAAAAGGACAAACACTGATTTCCTTCCAGGTCTGCTACATTTCAGTCTTGGTTTGGTATTTTAATATTTCAGTAGTCGCTGGGTTTCTTTTTAGTTATATCAGTGTTGCATTAAGGTTGAAAACCAGTTTACCTGTGAGGAATGTACACTGCAGAATTGCTGATTTGTGTCTGCAGCATTGTGGAAGGTTACTCATAAGCACAGGGATGTGTATGATAATTATTAATTAGTGGGAAGATAATTACTGGTGTGGGTTGCACCTTAGAGACAAGTAGATGTGTGGGGTAGGTTTATAATGCAGAGCTGAATACTATTTCACTCAAAGAGCTTTTTCTTTGAAACAGTTTCACAGACATGGCATCCTTCACAGACATGGCATCCTCCCTTGTAGCTTTCCTTTAACCCTAATCGCACATTAGTAGTAGTTTCGGTCAGTGTTCTCATCTCACTTGAATTTTTTGCAGCTCCTATTTTGCATTAAGCAATTAAAAATATGAAACACACTTCCCTGTTTTGATTCCCCTCCCACTATTTTAGTGCATCTTGAATATATGTGCATTTGGCCAGGGCAGAAATATGCTGCACTGCTCTGAACTTGACCTGGATGGATCTGGCTCTGTGTCGGCTGTAGTAAAAGAAATCTTCAAAAACACAACTCTCAGCTGGAGACTGGGGTGAAAAAGATTGTTATGCAGTAAGACCAGTGGGACCTGACGTCCCTACCTCCATCACGAGAGGAGCACCTCGGCTTTGCTCTCCATTAGTGGTAAAGCTTTCCATGTTTCTTTAAGGAGGATCGTTGAACCTTGCAGCTTCACTGAATGCAGTTATTTAGTATGGCTCTCATATATATATATATATATATATATATATAT
>JAAIIK010000101.1:4495332-4511225 GCA_014706435.1 Silurus glanis | reverse complement strand
TGTGTGTGTGTGTGTGTGTGTGTGTGCTTTTTTTTTTTACATTATACTGGGTGTTTTAGCATTATTTGTAATTCCTTATTTGGGAGAGTTGATAACTTCCAAACATTTAAATAAGCTTAAAAGCTTATTTTTCACTTATTTTTTGTTATTATTTGACATTCAGTTAATCACGTTTTGACCTTTGTGCTTTCTTGCTCTGCTTAAGCTTGTGATGGAAAAAAATTTCCTGCCCCTAAAAATCCACGGGTGTGGAAACGTACAGAATATACTCTCTTTGTGTATCCAGATGTTTAATTAGCATTTAATCACAATCAGCTACTACCCCATGACATTCATTCATTTTTGGTAAATGCTTTATTTTGGTAAGGATTGTGTTTGATCCCAAGCTTGTCCCCTGAACACTTGGTGTGAGGCTGGAACACACCATGCATGGGAAACCAGCTTGTCACAGGGCACCATGCATGCAAACACATTCAGAAATACACATACATAATGTATGTTAGCCATTCCACCCACTGATATGTTTTTTTTTTTTCGAGGTGTGAGGAAATCATAGCACCCAAAAAAATGGGTAAAACAAATCCATGACAAAGCTTTACTGTAACAGTTTTATGTTTTTTTATAAATAAGATTGTTTTATTTTTTGGTGAATATTTTTACAATATGCGGTATATCTGCCGCACAATTCCATAGCAGAATGAGTTGTTACTATAGAAACGACAGCAGATTTCAATGAGCGTGTTCATATAAACCTGGTGTATGATTTACACCTAGAAGATTGCCAGAATTTCTGTTTAAAAAAAAGCCTTTAACTTAATCAGATTCAAGAATTCAGTGACACTGTGGCTAAAGTATTATTAACCGCTAATGGTTTACAGAGGAGAAATACATCCAGCTATCTCCTTAAACTATATAAACAAATGTTTTGGACCACATTATTTTTTTAGCTATACGTGGTTCTTCCCTAAAATGTTACCAAAATTTGGAGGTTCACAATTGTGTAGGATGTCTTTAGATGTGACTAGCATTCAATTTTCCGTTCACTTGAACCAGGAGACCCAAACCTGTTCCAGCTTGACAATGCCCTGTGCACAAAACCAGTATGAGAAGATATGGTTTACATGGGTTGGAGTCCAGTCTCCTGTTATGGAGCTCTGACATCAACCCTTTTGAACACCATTGCAATGAACTGGAACGCTGAATGCACCCAGGCCTCCTCTACATCAGTACCTAACTTTATTTATACCTTGAGGCTGAATGACTTCAAATCTCCATAAGCACACAAAATAATCTAGTGGAACATCTTCCTAGAAGAGTGGAAGATAATATAAAAGCAAATAGAAACTGAATGTGGAATGGGAATTGTGAATCCTATGAAAAGGTGTTCACAAACCTTTGTCCATACAGTGTATAACTGGTATGGAACTATTTGGCTTTTGTCCTCAATCTCTTGCTCTTTTATAAAAAAAAAAATCTGCTTCTAGATTCTAGTAAAAGGAACAGGGACGTTCATTGTTTTCTTTTTATATGTTTAATCCAATTATATACTTACATCAGGAGACTTTAGGCTCTTTCTACAGTGATGTATATAGCACTGTAGCAGTGCACTGAATTTATATACTGAATGAAAACTTATTTTATTAAACGTTTCTTGGTATTTTCTCTTTAGATTTAGAGGACAGCATTACAATCAATTAAGATATTATATGACAAATCACTATACAGTATCTACAGATAAAGTCTGGAATTGATCTCCTAAGCTCTATTTGAGCTCTATGAAATCTTTATACGGACACATCTGCTGTATAATGGCTCATATACAGGCGCATAGGGCTTATAACAACTCCTCTGAACTATTTCGTCAGTGTCTGTTAGTCTTGTGGCGTCGTTTGCAATACGTCATCGTCCTGTCATTCTGTCAAACTAGTACTAATCGATGATATGGTTCTTGGCGTGGCGTTATATCATCACAAGTTAACTATAGCTGGTAGTAAAAAGCATTCATATTTTATGTTGTTTTTCATTAATTGTTTGTTCAGAAGGTCAGTAGTACTAAATGTATTTGAGTCATTAGCTGGTACAAAGCCAATTTGAAGATTAAAGGTCTTTGATTGTTTTTTTGCTAATGGTAATACATAATTAAGTTTAGAGCTCTGTTTGGATTGTTTTTGCTTTTAAGCTACTGTAGGAAAGTGACAAATGGCTCCCTATGTGATATTTTCACTACATCTGTTCATCATCAGACGTGTTATTTATTTATTATATTGGCTGTTTTAGGTGTCAGCAAAAAAAAAAAAAAAAAACCTTTACATTTTGATTAATCTCCTGAGCATTAGTCACTTCTAAATGCAGAACTCAGCAACATGTGCAAATATCTGACACTGCTGTGTTTTATCAACTCCAGCTCTCTCTCTCTCTCTCTCTCTCTCTCGCTCTCTCTCTCTCTCTCTCTCTCTCTCTCTCTCCCTCACACAGTGTCTCTCTCTTTCTCTTTCTTTCTTTCGGCATTCTATTTAGTCCGCTACTGCACTGAAAGCTGCTGGAGGTATTAAAAATCACAGACAAAATCTGCAGTTTTCTCAAGCTGCGTTTAACGAGCTGCCACTAGGCTTTTCACTCTGTAGTTGTCAGGGTTTCATTCGATTCTAATTCTCGCTACAAGATGTATACTAGACAGACAATAAAATCACAGTCAAATAATGGACGTTTGCACAATTCTAAAAAAGTAGGACAAGCACCATTGACGTTAATGTATAACTAAAAATGTTATACGTATGTGAGTTGAGAAAGGACGAATAAAAACACCACTTCTTGTATAATATATTCACATGGATTCGTTTATAGCTCTCGAAAGGAATTTTTTCCTACACTTAAACAATAGGATTGAATCATTGATGGCTAAAAAATTGTTCTTGAAACATTGTCTGAAAAGTAAGTCCTCAGTTGTAAAGTTCTACACGTACAGTATGTTGCAATGAATATGTAAAAATTGTACTGCAAATGAGCCTAACAGACACTGAGGAAATAGTGCAGAGGAGTTGTTATGAGCCCTATACGCCTGTATATGAGCCATTATCCAGCAGATGTGCCTATTTAAAGATTTCATAGAGCGCAAATAGAGCTTAGGAGATCAATTCCAGACTCTATCTCTGGTTATGGTGATTGGTCATATTATATCTTAATTGATTGTGATGCTGTCCTCTAAATCTAAAGTACAAAAACTTAGAAAGATTTAATAAACGGAAGTTCTTATTTCGTATGTAAATTCAGTGCACTGCTGCAGATCAATCACATTTTTCTACAATGTAGATCATGTGGAAACTGTCCCAAGTTTCCTTCTGTAAGTAAATCATTTCTGAGAATAAACATATCAGAAGAAAATAATGACACTTTAATGTTCTTTTTTACTTTGTCTTTTCCTCCATATATACATGTACATTTTCTTATATACATTTGTAAACACCTGTTCATAAATTCCGGTGTGTTTTTGAACATCCCATTCCACATTTAGTCCTAATTTCCTGTTATAATAACCTCTACTCTTTTGGGAAAATGTTCCACTAGATTTGGAGCGTGCTTGTAGAGATTTCCGCTTATTCATCTACGAAGGTGTTAGTAAAGTCAGGTACCAATGTAGATAATGTGAGGAGACCTGGGGTGCAGTCAGCATTCCACTTCATCCCAATGGTGTTCAATAGGGTTGAGGGTCTGGAGCAGGCCACTCAGGCCACTCAAAATCGTACACTATATCTTCACGGAACTGGGTTTGCGCACAGGGGCATTGCCATGCTGGAACAGATTTGCTTCTTTTAGATAAAGTAAAGGGAATATGTAATGCTACTGCATTCAAAGACACCATACACAAGTGTGTTGTACAACTGTATCCCCTACAACATCGTGGTAACAGTTTGGGGAAGAATCACATATAACTATAAAAGTCAGGTGTTCCAATATTGTGTATTAAAGGTTACCATGCTAGAGTTTATAATATATGTAGAAATGATATACTTCTTATTACATAACAATGTCTCCTTTGACACATAAAACAATGAATGAATGAATGAGTGAATGAATTCAACAAATGTATCTGCCAGTTTAACAATATTTTTATCAGTAAAATTTTTTGAAAAATCCCTAATATTTCAAATATTGATTCAATACATATTAAAAGAATATGACTCACATGGATAAATCTATAAACTATATTCAATATTTTGAAGTCATACTTTTTTTTCCAATCCAGTAGAAAGCTTTAAGATGCTAAATTGAGTAAAAAACTGCTCAACTGCTCTCCATGTACTTAACTGTCAATGCAGCTAATTTACATGTACACAGAGTTCATTTTAAAAAAATAATAATAATCCATATATTTTCTGATGCTAAAATGCTCAGGTATTCCTATTCTTGTGGGCACATTTTGTTCCCACCAAGAACCACCCACCCATGCACACACCCACCCCCAACCACACACATATTACATAGAAATCCAAAACTGCAGAAATGCAAATTCTCCCAAATGTTGAATTCATTAGCATTTAACAGGAGTACCATGTCCAACATGATGGTGTTCAAGAACAAAGAAAAACTGACACTGTTTAGGTTTTGCCTTCTATTTAAAGTCTTTTTAGATAAAATGGCACACCAGAATAAAGGATGTAAACGTAATCATTATTTGCACGTGTGGGAATGTATTGTGTGTACTGTATGTGTGTGTCCTGCAGAGTATCCTTTTGATTAGTGACTTTTTTAAACCACATGGTGCATTTTTCACACACGTTTGATAATCGATCGCGTCTGAGGACAAGCTAGACTTTTTAGCAAAAGCTGTGCTGGCATTATTTTTTTAATTTGCATTATTCTCATGCAAACCACAGAGCAGTTATTGATCTTCTCACTATTGCAAACGTTGCTGCTATTGATTCAGTGTTGTAGCACATGGCGTGCCCATGGTGTATCATGTTTCCTGCACCATTTCCTGGCCATTTTGAAGGAATGTGGCTTTGCAGGTGGAAACGCTTGCCTGATAAAATGCACCATACATCGTGAGCCAAAACTCCCAGAGAGCACCGAGGGGCATTGGTGCAGTTTGATTAGAGAAATGTCGCCTTCAGTCAACTTGATGAATGATGCTGTCGGAGAAAAGTATTAACAGAACGTGAGCCCAATTCAAGTCAATTCGAAGCTTCTATTTGCAGGTGCACTTACCAATGTGGATAGGTCAAACGGACTTTTAGTGATAATTATTGTTTTTAAAGAACAACAACAACGCAAACCCTACATACTACCTGATCTATTGATAGAACACTGACAATGAATCCCTTATTTCAGACAGAATTCACTTGTTTTTCTGCTTCATTCCGTTTAAAATGTCAACCGACAATTTGAAATATCTCTTAGCATTCTGAAGGCACACGAAGCAATAAACAGGCAGCATTGCGCAAACCTCTGCCTCTGTAAAACTTCAATATTCTCTCAAGGTCATTGGTTAAGACTAAACCTTTCTTGCAAGTGATGGGGTTTAGAGTGCATCCTTGAGTATCGATCCACACTATTGGGATTTCTGCACCTCTGTTATGTTCAAAGAGACAAAGAACACTTACTAGGCTTTACTTTAAACAACTCATGCTAGAGGAAAAGGACACGCTGGGTTTTCATAGGTCTCCTGCTGTGATTGAAATTGTTGACATTTTAGAGAGACTGGATTTTCTCAGACATGTCCAGATAAAACTTAAAAAGCATCTGGTTAGTGCTGGACTTATATACAGTAACCCCCCCGGTTATCACGGTGGTTACGTTCCAAAACCACCCACGAGAAACGAAAAAACGGGATAAACGGACACCACCCCAAAAATGCTATTTTATGTGCACAGTACTGAACTGTATTAACATTTTACTTCATATTATAATTAATAATGATATTTTTCATTAATACATTTCATTATTTCAACATAAAAGTCCATAAAAAATAATGTCAGAAAGAAATAAACCTAAAAAAGTACCATTGTTGATTTCCACATCACTGCATCTTGAAGTGTGTTCACCCTCTGCACTTTAGTTTATTAAAGAATGATACATCGTACTTTTTGATCCAGTTATAGTTGCATTTAATGCTGTGAACAATCGGCAAAATAACGTACTCTCTGATATTACTTACATTCATTCTAGAATTTTTCCAATAAAAGCAACCAATATACTGGAGGATAAATCTAAAACCAATATACTGTAGGATAACTCGTCTTTTTTCTTGTTTTTCACCTAAATATGATGACCTTGACTTACTTTTCATGAAGGGAAAAAAATTCCAGAAGTACACAAATCCCGGTACACACATCCCTTCAGAAAGTCCTTGGTTCAACTTGACCTAAGAGTTATAAATGTATGAAAACAGTACTTGAAAACTGACAGGTCATGTTAAATATAAAACTAACACAATTTTAGTGAGGACCTCATGCAAAATATAGAAGTGCTAAGATACTGAGCATGTGCAGATATAGAGTATGAGTGTGTTTTTTATTCTTTTGTGAATACTTTTTGTTGTCGAAACAAGAAGTTGTACTGTAAGTTGTAGCCGTTGTCACAGAGCACCGGAAGTGCTTTCCGGAGTGTGTACCAATCATGGACATCTAAACACTTTTTACATGTGCAGCACGTACACTACATAGACAAAAGTATTGGGACACCTGACTTGTGGTATGTGGTATCATTCAAATCTGTTCTTAACCTTAAGTAGGACACCAAAATCTATTCCAGCATGACAATGGTCTTGTGCACAAAAGCAAGCTCCATGCAGTGGAAGAGCTTGAGTGCCTGCTATCGAGCTCTGACCTCAATCCTATGGAAAATCTTTACGATAAATTGGAATGCTGACTGCACTCCGGGCCGTCTCACCTCACCTACATCAGTACCTGATTTTACTAACACCCTTGTGACTTAATGAGAACAAATCTCCATCTATAACACACACAGTTTGTTTATCCAGTGCAATGTAGACAGACACACACATCTGACTAGTGTTTGTTTGTCTCCTCTAGACAATGAATGTACACGTAAAAAAAAAAAAAACTAGCAAAACAAAACACAATACCAGCACAAAAAAATCTAATTTTAAATACCATTTCAAACTATTAACCCATTACTAAATGGTTATATTACATAGTGTGTTTATGTACATCATGAAATCATCATCAAACTACATATTGGTTATTATCCAAGTATTGGATGCTTAATAATGTTCTAATGTTCTTTAATGGTGTCCAGAAGATACTAAAATGTGATACACAAGTTTACAAAGGTGTTCAAATGGTCCTAAATGGCATCCACTGACATAACGTGCCACCAGTAGAAAGCAACTAGTTACCAATAGAGACCCACAGAGACCATTCTAGGTTCCATTAAAACAATTGGAATCTGAAGGGTTAATCGGTAATAATATATCGAATATATATAGATTTCGAATGATGTCGATTAAATACAGTGATGTTGAAGTCCCCCAAAGATGTCCTATTGGACCTTAATGGTATCTACTAGACGTAAGAGGCAACCAATTAACACTAGAGACTCACAGAGACCAATACAGTTTCTATTAAAATAAATACCATTCCCAATTTAAACCATTAAAAATTCTACATTGCCTTTTTTTATATTTATAATAAATATTTCCAATGCCTTCCACTACGAAGTTCCATTAGAAGTTAACACGCCATTAAATCATTCATAATGTGGTTTTATACCACATTTTCAAACCAAAGATACCAATAGAAATCTGGAATTCAGATGCTAAATAATGTCCTATGGACCCTAATGGTGTTGTAGTTTCTATTTAAACAAATACTATTTTTATTATAGGCATACATTAAAAATTCTATAAGCCTTGTTCCTTGATGCACCACAAATAAATTGATTCTCAAGTTCTTACAGTCGCTTCTAGAAACATTTGTCTGCCCTCAAACCCAGAATACATTTATCCAAGCTTTATGCACATTATGCAAGGTTTTATAACCATGAGCACTCTCACACTTTTCCCAAGTATAAAATATTCAGAAAAAAATTATACACAGACGCAGACACATGAACGAAAACATTTTAACAACTACAAACTATCCAGCTACAGACATGACTGCCACTCCACTTCCAATCTCTGATCATCACCTGGTTTCCTTTTTAATCACTCTTCCTATTCAACCTAAAAATAATTTACATGTCTCTCTTATCCGTCCTAACCTTCACTCTATCTCTCCCTCCTCTGTAGCTTCCTGTACTCTTTCATCTCTTCCTGACCCTGACTCCTTTTTCTCTCTACCCTTAGACGTTGCTACAGACTCCTTCCTCTCATCTCTTTCCTCAACAATGGACCTCCTTTGCCCCTTGACTACAAAACCCAAGAAGACTTCTTGTCCAACACCGTGGCTGTCAGAAGTTTTGCGCAGCAATCGGCGAGAACTCAGATCTGCAGAGAGGAAGTGGAAAAAAATCACAACTCGATGTAGACCTCGCATCTTACCGCGCACTCCTGACCAAATTTTCTTTGGAGGTGACTTCTGCCAAAACTGCCTTCTACAAGGAAAAGCTTGAGGCCTCTGCACAAGATCCTCGTAAGCTTCACAACATCTTCTCTTCACTACTCAACCCCCCTGCTGCACCTGTTCCATCCTCCCTGACTGCTAATGACTTTGCCTCCTTCTATGATGAGAAGATTAAGAAAATCTGCCAGACCTTCACTTCCTCCCCAACAATGACTACACAACACAGCCGACAATCCACTATGTCTCTGTCAAGCTTCTCAACCTTAACAGAAGATGAGATACTGCAAGTCATCCAATCTTGCAATCCCACCACCTGTCCTCTGGATCCAATCCCTTCAACTATGCTTGAGACCATCACACAAGATCTCCTGCCCTTCATCTCCACAATCATCAATGGGTCATTAACATCTGGCTATGTACCAACTACCTTCAAGCAAGCAAGGGTCATTCCCATCTTGAAGAAACCTGCTCTGGATCCATCAGACATCAACAACTACAGACCGGTATCACTTCTCTCCTTTCTTTCTAAATCTCTGGAACGCACTGTTTTTAACCAACTATCTGTCTATCTCTCACAGAACAACCTCCATGATTCTAACCAGTCTGGGTTCAAAGCGGCACATTCCACAGAGACGGCCCTTTTGGCTGTTTCTGAGAAACTGCATGCTGCTCGGTCAGCCAAGCTGTCATCTGTACTTATCTTCCTGGACCTTTCAGCAGCATTTGACACAGTCAACCACAAGACACTTTTGTCAACCCTCAAAAGCCTTGGTATCTGCGAAACAGCATGGGAATGGTTTGCTTCCTACCTGGAAGGTCGCTCATACCAGGTAACATGGAGGGGATCCACATCTGCCCCATGCAGACTCACCACTGGTGTTCCACAAGGCTCGGTACTTGGTCCCCTCCTTTTCTCCCTCTATACCCACTCCATTGGTGAAGTCATATCCTCACATGGGTTTTCTTATCACTGCTATGCAGATGACACTCAACTAATCTTTTCTTTCCCTCCATCAGATACCACAGCTTCCGCTCGGATATCAGCATGCTTGACAGACATATCTTCCTGGATGAGTGCTCACCAACTAAAACTCAACCCCAGCAATGGGATGAGTGCTCACCAACTAAAACTCAACCCCAGCAAAACAGAACTGCTGGTCATCCCAGGTGATTCATCTCCAGGTCAAGATCTCCAAATAACACTTCATGACTCTCTGCTCTCCCCTTCAGCCACTGCTCGTAACCTTGGGGTAACTATGGACAATGAACTGTCCTTCTTCCCACATGTTGCTAATGTTGCTCGTTCTTGTCGATTTCTTCTCTATAACATTCGACCATTTCTCTCCATAGAGGCTGCCCAGGTGCTTGTTCATTCTCTTGTCATTTCCAGACTTGACTACTGCAACTCTCTGCTGGCAGGTCTTCCCCTGAACGCTATTCGTCCACTGCAAATGATCCAAAACGCAGCTGCACGACTTGGATTCAATCAGCCCAAGTTCTCCCACACCACCCCACTGCTGCGCTCCCTTCACTGGCTTCCAGTAGCTGCACGTATCAGATTCAAAACACTGATGCTTGCCTACAAAGCCAAAAATGGACCAGCACCATCTTACCTCAGTGACCTCATCACATCTCGCACTGCACCACGCTGTCTGAGATCCTCCAGCACTGCTCGACTGGTACCACCTTCTCTCAGAATGAGAGGTAAGTATACTTCAAGGCTCTTCTCTTTTCTGGCACCGAGGTGGTGGAATGAACTTCCCCTAGATGTCCATACAGCAGAGTCCCTGACTATCTTCAAGCGACGACTGAAGACCTACCTCTTCCCGAAACACTTAAATTAGCACTTTCCAAGTTTGTAGAATTCAAGGGTTACATTTATATTAAGTTTGTAATCTAGCATACCAGTGTAGATTTATTCATTACTAGAGACTCAAAGCACGTTTCTAGGTCGCTCTGGATAAGGGCGTCTGCTAAATGCCGCAAATGTAAATGTAAATGTAAACTACAACAAGCCACGTTTTCCATGCTGAACTGATCATGAGAGAACCTTGCTGTCATGGTGTGTGTGTGTGTGTGTGTGTGTGTGTGTGTGTGAGTGTGTGAGTGTGTGTGTGTGTGTGTGTGTGTGTGTGTGTGTGTGTGTGTGTGTAGGTGTGTGTGTGTGCGTGTGTGTGCTGATACACACTTCGACTGGGCAAAATCACAAAATCGATTACACAGAAATTTTATTAATTATTTATTGATGGATGTGTTTGTTTTGTATTTTTTGGAGTTTAGAACAGAAAGAGACCACAAAATGCGCACTACACCTCACTGAGAAACGGCGAATTGATTCTTGTTATTACTGCTATTAACGTATTTGTCTCAGATTGGTGCATTCCGTAGATGAACAGTGACGTTTCTTTGTGTTCCCTTCACTAAATTTCCTGTCTTAGGCTAGTATTGTGGCTGTGCTTACAGATTTCCTGCTGCCGCCGCCGGGAAACGCCATTAGGTTTTTTTTTATGTTTTTATGATTGTTCTGATGTGTTTTTATGACAGTTTTTTCCTGACTAGCTTTTTTTGTTTTGTTCTGCATCTGTCTGTCTACCTATTGGTCTGGATTTCTGTCTGTCTGTCTGAGTGTGTGTCTGTCTGTCTGTCTACCTGTCTGTCTGGTAGTCTGGATTTCTGTCTGTCTACCAATTTGTCTGAATTTATGTCTGTCTGTCTGGCTGCTTATCTATTGGTCTGGATTTCTGTCTGGCTGAAGAAAAAACAAAGACATTGCAAATCAAAACTCAACATGACATTCCTATAACTAGTATTGGAATGTCATGTTGAGTATTGATTTGCAATGTCTTAGTTTTTCCTTTTCTTTCTTTCTTTCTTTCTTTCTTTCTTTCTTTCTTTCTTTCTTTCTTATTTATATTTGACTTTTTCTATTTTTGTTCATTTTTTATTGTATTGTTTAATTCAGTTTTCTAATTATTATTATTATTATTATTATTATTATTATTATTATTATTATTATTATTATTATTATTATTATTATTATATATTTCATAAAAAAAAAAACTGTGGGTTACTTTGCTTAGCTATTGTTGTTTTATTGCAACTATGACTTGTTTGTTTGTTTATTTATTCCAGTATTTACAGCATTTGGCAGATGCCATTATTCCAAGCGACTTACAATTATCTCATTGTCAGCAGTTGAGGGTTAAGGGCCTTGCTCAAGGACCCACCTGTGGCAGCATGGTGGTGCTGGGAATTAAAGATAATTGTGTTTGTTTGTCTATAAAAGTATGGTCTGTTGTTTTTATTTAGCATTTTTAAATAATGTTGGTGTTCATTCTGATCCATTATTTATTGTTTTTTTTTTCCCTTTGCATTTCACACTTCCTGCAGGCTAGTTGATTTTTTCTCTTCTATGATGGTTATGCTTGATGGATTTGGCATTCCCCAGCTTCCATGCCAATAACCAGTGAGCTCCAAGCACATTTCTGTTTTTCAGCTAAAGGAACGTCCAGAGTAACGCCAGTCATATCTTGTTCCGCCTCTGACCTCCTGCTTACATGCAAGAGACAAAGAAAATGCATTAATGGAGAATGGAACATGAGCGCTCTTCGCTAGCCTGGAGCGAGCCTTCATCGGATGGAGCATCAGATTAATGCTGTGCTGATTTTATCTCTGCCACATTTCAGATGGGATGTCTTAAATCCTGTCTACCTTTCTGTGCCGGAGTCTTCCAGACTGCTGTCAGAGGCAGAGAGCGCATCGCGCACCGCCAGGAGCTGCGTGAGCTGTGAGGAGAATGACTTGGGAGAAAAATACATAAAATAAATAAATAAATAAAAATATTCGACGGCCAGAAAATCCATCTGTAGTAATGAAGTAATGACCATGCTATCAGCAAAAATAAAGAGAGAGAGAGAGAAAGAAATGCCAGGTTTGATTGTTATGAAACTATTATTACTGCAGGCTTCAGATTCCATGCACAAGTAGCCTGGATCGGTTTACACAAACAATCATTTACTTTTGTGTTGTTGGATTCTTTCATATTGAGCCTTAATTGTTATTTACACGCATTCAGATCAGCTCACTGTCCTCGAACCCGGACGCTTTCTGCGATCTCTCGACGAGCGTGATGTGTGTCTTGCCGTGTCACTCTGACTTGTATTGTTTTCAAACATGCGTAAAAAAAGAAAGTCTCCCAAGCTGCACTATCACTGAGTGTCTCGATAATTGGAGTGAATGGCTCATTTAGCATCAGAAAAGAACAAATTTCTAAGCTCGAGCATAAAGAATGCATCATCAGCAGACTGAGCTAGTTGACAGGACGATAGTAATGAAGGACTTCACTCAGCACAATGCAGTGCAAAAATAACGTACAAACTTAAAGCTGGTATTCTGAAAAAATAAATAAAACAAATAAAAAATACCAGCACAATATTGTGTCCAGGTTTTCAGAAATAATATGAATAAAAATTCGGACACCTGACTGTTTGGATTAGATTGGATTGGATTGGATTGGATGAGATATCTTTGGATGTGTTAGCATGATATTTTCCCTTCATTTCAACTAGAAGGTCCAAACTTGCTTCCAGCATGACAATACCCAGTGCACAAAGCCAACTTTATGAAGATATGGTGTGTATAGGAGTGAAATCTTAAGTGGCCCGTATACACTTTTAGAAAGAATTGGAACGCTGACTGCTCCTCACCCTATATCTGTACCTACTTTGCTAACGCTCTTGTGGCTAAATGAACACAAATCTCCATAAGCACACTCCAAAATCTTGTGGAACATCTTTCCGGGAGAGTGGAGGTTATTCTGATTAATGGAAACTAAATGTGGAAGACGATGTTCAAAAAGCATTTACATGCATCCACAACTTTTGCCTGTTTTTGTATATTTTAGCATTTAATCTTTATTGCTTCCTGGACTTCCTGCAAACCTTTGGCAGGTGTCTTTTTCAAAAACGACTTGACAATGATCTCATTAATCCTGAACACCAGAGGGGTAATAGTCATGCCTAAGGCCATGCAGGGCCACTGCTGGGATATGAACTCATGACCTTCTAATCAAAAGGGAAAAGCCTTAAAAATTGAGATACAGTATCATTTGTATACTGTTGAATAATTGTATTGCAGCTGTGTGTCCAGTACTGATGCTGTTGTTGATGTTCATTTGTGGATTGGGATTGTTTAGGAAACATTCTGGGAAACACTGTTGTGTTTTTGTTATGTCTTTAAATTCCAGGTGGCTTTGTGGGTTTTTAATTGATTGTTATGTCTCTCTGGTTTATTTCGTTATTTTGATTTTATTGCTACTTTATTTTTGTCTCGCTCAAACAAAAAAAGTTCTCTTTCTTTATTCCTTCCTTTTTTTTTTTTTTTTTTTTTTTTTTTCTCAACTTTCTCAAATAGACCAGCTGAAGAACCCATAAGAAGGCTAAACCAAAACTTTTTTTTCTGATCTAAAGTACATTTGCATCAAATCTTGGTGTGTTTTCCTCTTTGGTGTAAGTGAACAGCAATCACACGCAAACAAATCCTAACAACCGTGGAAGTGAAGTGAATTGATGGTGTCCCAATTTCACTGTGAAAGTGTTTTTACTGTGAATCGACCAGATTGCAAAAACCCAAAAATACATGTGTATTGTTAAACTGAGCCAAAAAATTGCAGCAATTTAAATTGGACAGACAAACAAAAAGAAATGAAAACTTGTTGTTTATATAAATGTATTAAAGCTATTTAATATAGTGCTCTCTGAGTTATCTGTGTTTTGCTTTGGTGATATTTTGAAATACATTAAACATATATATATATATATATATATATATATATATATATAAAATCTTTTAAATACATTTTTTAACTTTTTGTTAACAAAATTTTTTTATTCATTATTGTATAGAATTATATAAGAATCTGAGGCAAAATTACACTGATTAAATTTAAAGTTATGTAAACTATTAATACCTCAGAGATATAATATAATCACAGAAAAAATTATTGTGGAACATTAAACACTAATTTCACTTAAAATCACAGCCTTCGGTTTGTTTTCAGAAATAACTGAACATATATTGGTTTCTGGTCCTAATGAAACCATCAAAAACATTTACAAAAAAATCGAGATCAGTGATAATTTTGTCATATGTGCTATTAACGTTTGCTCCAAAGTCTAATTATAATCCAGTGAGTTAATTGAATTATATTATAACGTAAGGCCTAATTTATTACGTGTTGGTTAAAATTCATTTCATATCTGAGCACCTGACATCAGGTTTACATTCTACATTTTTAAGCCAAGAAAAGCTATGTTTCACATAGACGTGCTGTTATAATACTATTATATTGATAACAAAGTATTCTAAGGACCTAATGTATGTTTCCGTATGGTGCAAAATCAAGTCTAGTCCTAAATCTTGTAGTTTATTTTTATTTTATGAAACTACAGGAGGATTTTAACAGCATCTGCCTTATGTGTAATGAACTTTCTCCATTTAAACACACACACACACACACACACACACACACACAAACACACACACACACACACACACACACACACACACACACATATTGTGTAGGCATTAAAGAAAGTGTTTCGGGGAAAAGTTTTGTGCAAATCAATAATGCATAAATAAATAAAGAATAGCTTCATTCTCACAACTCTCTAAGCAGTGAAACATAAAGCACTTTTGTTGAAAGGAAAAAAAAAAGTTTTTGAAAATCATGTTGGTTCTCTTTCATAGGTTTTCTCAAAGCTGTGTCAGTAGCTGAGGCTATGGAAAACACCTCTGTAGTGACAAATGTTTAAAGCATACAGACGTCCCAATTAATTGGCTAATGAAGCATGTGGCCTGTACTTACTACCTATATATATTTATAAATTTACATTTACGGCAGACGTCCTTATCCAGAGCCACATACACCTGAATGCTGGGATTTAAACTTGTGACATTCTGATCCAATACCTTAACCACGGAGCTTCCACCTCCCTACACCTTTAAGATGATTTGGAACTCTGATGGCACCCCAGGCCTCCTCATCTCACCTGTATCAGTACCTGACTTTACCCTTGTGGCTGAATGAGCACAAACCTCCACAAGCACATTTCAATATCTAGAACATCTTCCCAGAAATGTAAAGGCTATTTTAATAGCAAATGTGGACCAAATGTGAAATAAGATGTTTAAAAAGCATAAAAAGTTTATGATAGCCATTGTGGCCAAAACAGGCTCACCCAACATTTTTAGAGGTTTCCCACTGGGTTCTTCTTCCAACTGTCCAGTTAACTGATAGATAGATAGATAGATAGATAGATAGATAGATAGATAGATAGATAGATAGATAGATAGATAGATAGATAGATAGAT
>JAAIIK010000101.1:4472635-4495322 GCA_014706435.1 Silurus glanis | reverse complement strand
GATAGATAGATAGATAGATAGATAGATAGATAGATAGATAGATAGATCGATCGATCGATCGATCTGACAGGTTGGATTCTAACAGCAGGTCCACTTTGACCCGAGCAGAATATAAAACTCTTAAAAAAGAAATTGAATAAATGATAACTAAATAAATATAGTCCTCTGAAAACAACTTTAACAACCCAATGAAAGCTTTTTTTTCTCCATTTACATCTTTTATTTTCTCACTGTCTTTTGTTTTAAAAATTCGTTTTAAGGTCAAAGTTCTGTATTTCTTGCCTATAATGTGAAATAGAGAAGCTGGGTGAAAATATGACCATGACAAGGAGGACTCACATTGTTGTTCATCTCAGGGAACATTGAAATTGATTTTCAAGTGTGAAAAATGGCCAGAGGAAACCTCAGTTAAATGCGGAGGGGTATGGGGATGCACGAATCATACGAAGTCTGGATCAAATGGTGAACTGTCAGCTGTTTCCAGAAAAAGGCTTATGTCCGTAGAGAGTCATGATTTTATTTTTTTTATCTCTTGTTTGACCCTTAAAGGATTTTAGCATGTCTTTTCTATTTTTCATGATCAAAACTACAGAACAAATAGGTGCATTTAATTATATATAAAATGGATCAACAAGGGGACGGCACATTACCTTTTATAGGGTATATATATATATATATATATATATATATATATATATATAGATATATAGATATATAGATATATATCTATATATACTGATAGTCACAGACAAACATCAGACAAGATTCAATGAAACATATCAAATTTGACAGATGTCTTTTAGACAGTTAATCAGATTTGCCTCGTTTCATATGAATAATTAGTGGTGAATATTAAACAGTGAATAGCAATTTAAAAACCTGATTTCTTTCTCCCTGATGTCACAGATATCCTCCTTGCGGCAGCGTGAAACCCGTCTGAAATGTGTGCCAGCTCGCACTGTTAAAGACTTCCTCTCTACCGTGTTTATGTAACTATGTGTTTGTTTTTCTGTCATGTGTCTTTTGTATGTGTGTTTCTGTATTCATTTATGTTCTGTCTCTGCCCCTGTCTTGTCATTTGTCATTTTCCTCACATGTTCCTTTGCCTACAGCTGTTCTCTATCTCCATGTTGATTATTGTGTTGAAATAGCTCTTTGTCTGTGCTTCATGAAGTAACTCGCTCAGTTCTGTCGATTACTGAGACGCTTTATTGCATTGCTGATGTTTCACATTTCTCTGATTTTGATCTCATTTCTGTTTAACGTTATTTTTTTATTTCTATTTTTGTGAATGATTTCACCCTGTTATTGTTATTTCCTAATTGCTCAATATTTGCCTGTTTCTTCACGATTTTGCCAAATGATTTGGATTTGTTTTCCTGTTTTATAATAAAGGTTATTCCTCAGCACTTCCATTATGTACATTTACGGCATTTGGAAGATGCCCTTATCCAGAGCGACTAACAACTGAGCAATAGAGGGTTAAGGGCCTCACTCAAGGGCCCAGCAGTGGCAGCTTAGGGCTGGTGGGATTTGAACCTGTGACCCTCCGATCCAAAGTCCAATGCCTTAACCACTGAGCTACATATATATATAAGATTTCATTGACTACAACTTCTGACACCTTGAAAAAGCTTCTTACATAAGTGAGATGATCAGGTGTTTACATGCACTATGTGGACAAAAGCACTGCGACACCTGACTATTACCTCAAAGTTGAAAGCAATTTTATAGGATGTCTTTGGATGTGGTAGCGTAAAATTATCCCTGCACTTGAACTAGAATACCCAAAACTGTTCCAGCATTACAATGTCCCTGTTCACAAAGTGTGCTTCATTAACATATGGTTTACTTACATGTACCGTACCCTGTACAAATGAGTTTGTAGTACGAATCTCCAAAAATATATGTTGCTTACTGATATGTTGCCAATACTTGCCTGTACTAAAGTGTCAGTCCAAATGTATTTATTGGAAATATGTTAGGAGCAAAGAAACACTGTGGCTGTGGCTCAGGAAATAGTTTTAGTTTCCCTGGCCATGTTCTTCCTTTAGCCCATGTGGGTTTCATCCATAGTCTCTGGTTTTACCTCCCAGCAAATGCTTGTAAGTAGAATAACCACTTTAAATGATCCCTAGGTATGAATTCTGTGTGCAAGGTGCCATGCAATGGACTGACATTCTACACATCAGTCCTGAAATAAGCGATGGATTTTCCTACCACAATAACCATTCATTCTTCATCAGTGAAGGATGAACGTTTCAGCTCTTTTAAATTTTGAAGCTGATTGACTGATAAGAAAAAAATATCAAGAAACTGCCCACTATTATTCTGCTTTGTTAGGTTTGTCAAACAACCCTACAGTTTACTCCTTGTATTGCTACAGCTCCTGCCTTTAAATCTGCTCGAACCAAGTATTGATTGTTTTTTGATGACAAAGTCTGCCTGTGCGTTGAATTGAGAAATAATAAAATGGTTTGTGGAATGGCCTTTTATACAGAGTGTCCCTGAAACTGCCTTTGACTCATTACACAAAGTGGCATAAAAATGATTATCTGTTTTATTTAATTATCATTTGGTACAATCGTGTTTCCCTTTCCTCATAGTTCTCCCCAATATAGTCACCTGCCAGATTCCCACCCACCATCCAGCACTTCTCTCTCACAGAGGTAATACAAGATAACAAGTGTTGTCTCCATTAAACGTGAAGGCTTCTATTGCATCTGTTTATATGACTGGTTGTGCTGCATCAGCAGCATAATACACTTGGAAGAAAGTGCTATCTACCCTCTTCCACATATCTGAGCTCACAGATGCTGGTGATTGGCTTTTGACTATGTGAGTTACTCGATATAGGAAAAAAGGGAGTTGCATTTCATATTTCCCACCCATAATGCATTATTAAACAGATTAAACAGACAAAATGAAGCATGTTTGCATTGTTATGGTAGTTCATTAAAGTCCCCCTGACTGACAAATGTCAGAAATTTTAAACGACCAGATTTACTCTCAAATCTTGAGAATACACTCTCAGAAAACTTCACCGTATCAAAAATCTATATATAAGAAGCATCCATAACACTCACACATCCATTGAATAGTTGTAACAAGGGGTTTTCACATTTGAATTTATAAAATAAAAAATAAAAAATTATTTTCGACATACTTCCCTGCTACATTTACACACTTATTATACACTTAGCAGATTTATACACTATAGCTGAGCGTCTCATCACCATTCTGTGCTTGAAGTCTTTCTTTTACAAGAAAATTCATCACCACACGCTGTTCTATGCACGCACTAACGCTGTTGTCTGCCATCTTGATTAACGGCCTCTGGACTGGCCCGTGACATGTGCGCTATCTATCAGTAATAGGCCACATGAGCCACTTATTACTGTGTGTAGAAACGCCACACAAGCATCCATTTTTATACTTGTCAAGGGAAGTGATAGCTTCTTGTTTAAGGAGATAGACTTGGATTCGAATATCATGAGTTCAGTTCCCAGAACCACCAAACTGGGCCCTTGATCAAGGCCCTCAACTACTCAGTTGCAGGTTGGTCTGCATAAGAGCATCTGCCAAACACCATGAATATAAATGGCAGAACTGATTTTATAGAAATCCATAACCTTCTGATCAATCAGATGCAAAAATTCTAAAAGTGTCATTGAGTTAAACTGTATCATCTGCTGTTTTTTATTGTGCGATTGTTTTCCCGCCACAAAACGAACCACCTCAAAACTGTGTTTGTATTTGCCGAGTGTAAGGGCGATTGTGTCAAAGCCCCACAGTGATCTAATCATTGGAGTGACTCAAGCATGCCTTCAATCTCTCCAGGCTCACCACACCAACAGTTCAGTGCCTATCATCATACAGCTGATTGATGAAGGATGCGAGCGAGCGAGTGAGTGAATGTGTGTCTACGCCTCTAAATGTGTTCGCGCCGATAAAGAATAGAAGGGGGCTGTGAAGAGCGAGACTGATAACTGTGCAAGTGAGAGATCTGAGATATGGCATGAAGCCAATTATATGCAATATTTATGACCATGCAGTAGGCGATCAACGGCATGTTTAACGCTCAGATCTAACGCACAATTGAAGAAAGCATGCAGAGAAAGTCCCACGTCTGCAGTTTTTCCTGAAATATCAGCCATAGCGATTCAAAATGTCCATCAATCGTCGAGATTAACATATACGCTTGCATAGCCGGGCAACATCAGTGCTCTTCACTGACATCAACCCCCAGCATGCACCACCGCATCCTGGATGAAAAATTCATGACGACCCTTTCACAGGGAATACATCAAGAGTTGAATTACAGAGGAGAGCAATGAGATACCGGCCCACAACACAACACAAGGCCTATCCGGCTCTGTGTGCCACCCAGCGTTCCTAGTGACATGCAAAAAAAAGAAAAGAAGAAAAAACCTCCCTTTAGTCCTAATAGAAGAATGCAAAATTAAGCCTTTAGTCCATTTAGAGTGCAACTTTTCATTAGATCCGGGGGCCAGTGACAAGTCGTTTTTAATTACTCTCAGCATATTAAGCTAGCCAGGCATTCGGAGGGTTATTCACAGTTATTACGCGAACGTGTAAATTGATACGGAAGATAATGGAACCAATAATAATTTTCTACACGGCGCATTAGAGATTTAATAACTGTATTATGAAGGCACTGGATTAAAACTAATTTTATGTGGAGAAGATATGGGAGAAAGTTTGGGTTAGTCTTTTTTTTAATGATGATAAAAGCCACAAAACTTAAATGAAGGCTCAAAGAACTGGGGCATCTTATTGTTTTTTTTTTGTGTGTGTGTTTTTTTGTATGTCCAGGCTTCGACTCAGTTTAATGCTGGAGAATGAACTAGCAGAGGGTTATGAAATTTGGAGCTATCTTAAGCCGTCTGACAGCGAGTGAATGGTGGAACTGACAAATGAATGAATGAAAGGCTGCATTAGTGGTGATAACTGTGAAAAAAGAAAGTAAAATAACAAGAAGCTCCTGTGTTTGGAGAGCTTCAGCAATAGTATTGCTTGCAGTTTTTATTTATTAATCTAGACACTGAAATGAAAGAAAATGCTAAGAGTGTTGTAGGTGTTAATTCAAGTGTAAAAGATGGTTTAGAAGTACAAGGTGTGGATTAAGAATTAATGCAGGCATGCCAACGTTGCTCAGAAGAAAATGGCAAGCTGAAAAAAGAAATAGATGTATGGTATGCTGTTGGACAGTCTGGATTAGTCTAACATTGTTTTTCTAAATGACTCTAAAATTCCACCTTCGATAATATCAAATTACTGAAATAATTCTGATGACGCACACGACTATGCGCATTTATTATTAAAGCTACGGTACGTTTTTCCTCCAAATTGCCCGCCGAGGGAGAGTAAGACAATAACATGGCAAAAGGCCACTGTGACCGCTACTTAATTACTGCCTCGTTCATTTCCTTAACCTACCAAATATACCACTCAGGGTCCTGACTTCCTGTTCTAAATTGCCTGAGGTTCATGAATTCTTTGGTTAAATTTAACATAAATGCCACAGAGCAAATGCAACCGCATTTTTCACCTCCTACATCCGTTGTCTTTCAGGGAAAGGGTTTATTGGCTGGGAGTATTTTATTTCCACAGCTTTAGCTGATAAAGCGAAAAGAGCTTTTTTTTATTGTTTCTCCCATATGGCTGTGGCACTCAAAAGTGCTAAAAAAATCGTAAAAAGCTACCACAAAACTGAAGATGTTGATGCCTCTGTTAATGCAAAACTAGGTGTTAAATGAACACACCAGATCAATAGTTAATTCACTGGTGTGGATACAGCAGTTATTCTTCATCACTCACAGGGCTGGAGTGCTGTGGTGCTGCCATTTTGTGACCTTAGATCTTGTACAATATCGTTTCGAGCAAAGAATTATTAAGTCCAAATTGCATGCATAATTCACCTTCAGCCCACGATAATAATAAAAGAAAAAGTGCAATAAACAGAATGTGCTGGATCAAGGGCTATTTTATAAGCTGCCATAGAATGAGGCTGGCATCCATATTATCAAATGACACCATTTTTACAGGAATTAATAATGTTAAAATAACTGCAATGATTTATGCAACAATTTGCCTCAAATATACTTGACTCAGACTTGACTTATTTATTTATTTATTTATTTATTTATTTATTTATTTATTTATTTATTTATTTATTATGTATTTAAATAGATTATTTAGATCTTTATCTTAAGGGGGGGGACTTTGTATCTGAAGGTCATGAGTTAAAATCCCAGCCACACCAAGCTGCCATTTGTGGACCACTGAACACGGCCATCTGCCAAATGTAAATGGTTGTTTTTATGGTAATAATATTAATAATAATAATAATAATTAGTCTCGAGTTTACTATCTGCAGTTTGTATGTATTTATTTATTTATTTATTTGACAACTTATTTATAAGATTTAAAGCTTAAAGTCCCTACTATACATAACAAACCTCTTCAAGAAATATCTAGCAACCATGTTCAACCTGCTGGCAATTAAATAATTCCAATGCAAGACCCTCATTTTAGTTTAAATATCACATCATTTTTTTTAAACGAATTAATACAAAAAAAGAGAAAAATACATACTAGAAAACACTAAATAAGATCATAGATTATTTTTAAAACCTTGACATCCCACTAATTCCCAACAAGCATTAACTCAACACAGAGGGTGTTACAGTATATCACTGTAAGAATTTGTGCATGGTAATAGTTGAATAAACCACAGTAGGTTTTTATTTAGCTAGAACTGGTTCGATACTGTATTATTTCACAATGAAAAAAAAAAAATACATTCAGATGTTATGTTGCTATGTAGCAGTTGCTAGATAATGGAGAATGCCGTTAGCTTCTTCTGCCACATTGCAGTAAAGCAAATCAGCAGATTTACTGCTTCGGAATTTTTTACTGCTCTAAAACTGTGAATCAGCAATCGCTGATGTGCTTCTGCACTGAAGTCCCATTGTTCTGCGCAGTTTTGAGTTTTCCTTATTATCCCTATTCCCTCTTTCACCACACCTCATCCAGAACATTATACAGCTCTTTATAGAGCAAAGGGAAGTGTTCAAGTGTGCAGAGGCCTGTGAAAGTTGGAGAGGAAGATCAATGGTTAAGGCATTTGACTTTGGATCGGAAGGTCACAATTCAAATCCCACCACCGACAAGATGCCACTGCTGGGCCCTTGAGCAAGGCCCTTAATCCTCCCCTGCTCAGTTGTAAGTCACTCTGGAAAATCGCATCTGCCCAATGCCATAAATGTAAATGTAAACTATGAGCCACACCAGTCTTCGGTAATGTGAATTAAATATTACAACATTAACGTCTAACAGGCTGAAGTTGTCTGTGCAGCTCCTCAGGAATTTCAGTATAATGCTGAGGCAATCCGGTTTGTGAAGTCAACTTTGTAGCGCATTGCTGACATTAGGATTAAAAGAAACAATCCACTTAGGCCAGAGTACTCATTACTGATAAAAATGTCCAGCTTTCACTGCATTCAACCATATAAACATGGCTGCTTAAGCCAATCCAGCTTAATGCACAATGGGAAAACTTGTAAATAGGCAGTCATCACAATGTGAGAGAGTGTAATATAATTACAGTTCCTATTACATGCATCATCACAAGCTGTTCATAATTTTGTGAAAGAATACAAAAAATAATAATAAATGGAACTGACACAACGAATGTTCTCATATATATGATATTATCATTATTAATATAAAGCTTTTTTTTTACATTTTTCATGCTAATTAAATTCCTTCCTGTCTGGGCCAGACTGCAAAACAACAAAATGGTGGATGTATAAAAAAAGGGGTAATATGGCCATGTGGCCATTTTGAAGCTGCTGAGCATTATGGGTATTTGACCTCACGACAGGTTGGAACATGACCAGGTGGTACAGCATCATTAACATTTTAACCTGTACGAGAAAACCATGTTCCTGCCATATTGCGGTGATTTAATAATTAGCAATTAACTAATGGAGATAAACAAAGATGAGAAGTCAAACAAGAAATCAAGTAAATATAAAAGAAAACAAATAATTTAATAAAAAAACAAAAAGGGATAATAAAACAAAGGATAGCAACAGAATAAGAGTAATTACATCAATGACTTATAAATAAATATTATTATTAATGGCACTGTAAGAATTAAGCAGATCAGAAAACACTCATCTAACCACATTTATTATCGGATGCATTATATGCATTATCTATGTACAATTATACATAAATAATTATTATAAGACCAGACTACTATGGAATTCTGTCATCAGATTGGTCAGAAGGTTTTTGTTACTTTTCTCTGATCTCACTTACATGACTAAAATACTTGTTCTAATATATCTGCTTCTATAGTCATAACTTTTTCCCAGAGAAAACTGAACTCTGTCACTGTAATCAATGTCTAAAGATACATTATATGATCAAAGTTTATGGGCACCTGACCATTAACCAGCCCTCCTTTGCTGGAATCTTTTTCTAGAATCTTCCACTCCTCTGGGAAAGCTTTCAATAAGATTTTGGACAGTGGCTCTGGGTTTTTTACTGATTCAGCCTCAAGAGCCCTGACTTTATGTAGCTCACTTTGTGCACAGAAAGATTGTTGTACTCATTTGAGGAAACAGGTTGAAAGGGAGGGAGAAAAAAAAAACAAACATGTGGATGTGATGGTAAGATGTGCAGAAACCTTTAGCCATATAATGCAAGTAAATATGAACAATAGAAATTATGCAGACACTGCTCTGGTGAAGTTTTCTGGAAAAGCACATTTAACATTTATGAAAGAAGTGAAAGTGCTTTAAGGTAAAGCTGTTCTTTTAACTTTGCTGTTGTCAGGAAAGGCTTTAGGACAGAGGAATTTGCACTTTGAGGGTTCTTTTTTTGTAGTTATTTGACAAGCAGTATTTATTTTTTCAATTAAAATATTATCTTCAAGAAAGAAAGAAAATGGGGAAGCTGGTGTTGGGAATGTTATAGGTACTGTAACATAATTCATACACAAATGAACTTGACTTGAGGAGAATCCACATGAATAAATATAGCTATAAAGTTTACACAAAAACAACAACAACCATGGAGGACAAACAGCTGAATATTTGCGAGGTGCAAGTTGAGACTTAAATACTGTACATGTTCAAATTAAGGCTGACCAGGAACAGGTGTGAGTGATTCATAACATGTGACTAAGTCATGTGATGTGCAAGGTTTGAAAGGAAGAGTAGCCTTGTGGCTCTAGACTAATGGGCTTGTTAGTGTTGAATATAGATTTATACATAATATGTCACATGACAAATGTTTGTAAACACCTGACTGTAAACAAATGTGGATTTTTTTTAACATCACATATGCTGTTATAATAACTTCCACTTTTCTGGGAAGATGTTATACTATTTTGGAGATTGTACTGATAACTGTAGGATGAGAATGCCTGGGGTGCAGTCAGTCAAAGGTTTTTACTGAAAACCACTAAAGATCTTTCACACCAAAGCATATAAAGCATATCTTCATGTAGGTTTGGGTCTTCTAGTTAAAAAAAAAAGTCAGGTGTCCCAGTAAGTTTTTCCATAGAATTTGTGTAAATGTGAAACATGTCGGAAGAACATAACTGATTAGGATTTCTTTGCATGCGGGATCATTTCAATATCCATTCATCAGCGGTGGACGAAGTACAAAAACCATGTAGTTGAGTTAAAGTAGAGATACACTCGGTAAAATATTACTCCAGTAAAAGTAAAAGTGCTCCCTTTAAACTTTCATATGTATAAATGTATTTGCCTTTAAATGTACTTAAATATTCGAAATATTATGATTTATTATGGCTTTAATGTTCCTATTATAAATTTTGTCACAAGACTCTTTGCTTAATTAACTCTAATAAAAAGACTCGAATGTTACTCTTAGCACACCGATCGATTAATAGAATAATATTAATGAGTCAAACATCTAATTAGCATGAGACCAAAAGCTTATTTTAACTACTTAATAAAAATATTAAGAATCACGCATATAAGCCACGGGTGCTGTGGCAAGTTTGAGTCAGACATTTCTTCCGCTATTGAAATAAATACCACCAAACAGCAATCAAAATAAGTTCAAAAAGAGAGCGTGCTCTAACCTGATTGGTGGCTTGCTGCGCGGTTGACCAGTTACGTTTTTATCCACTCATAAATGAAAAGGAACAACTGATTTCAGAAAATGTGGTTGAGTAAAGCGTAAGATTTTTGACTTTGAAATGTAATGAAGTTAAAGTAAAAGTCTCCCCAAATAGAAATACTTCAGTAAAGTACAGATACGTGAAAAAGCTACTTATGTACAGGAACGAAAAACATTTACTTTGTTATTTTCTACAACTGCCATTCACTGTAATGAAGACCTGTTCGAGCATGACTCACCTGTACACAAATAAATCTCCCTGAACACATCATTTGCCAAAGTTTCTGACCTCAACCCCACTGATTAACATGAATGAATTGGAACTGTCTAATTGTCTTGAATTGAATTGAATATCATCCCCACTAAAAATCTATGAAAACTTTGTATACATTGTTTGATACAGCATGTCTTCATACCATTCTGCACCATTTTCCATCAACCAATACTGGTGCTTGGACACTTGATCACACAGAAATGCAAAATAATCCTCCTGGAAGACACAAATTCTTCAAGGATTGTTTTCAACTGAGGAAATGTAAAAGCACCTACAGTATGAAAAGGATTGTTAATGTTAAATCACAGCAGGCATTCATACACTTGGATAAAACATCTTCAAGAGAAAGTACCATATTTTCTTTCACTACAGTTTCTGTGTTGAATGGATTGAGAAAAAAAAGGAATACACGCTAGCAAACAATGATGTGAAAGGATGCAAATGATTGTGCTGTTCATCATCCTTAGAATTTTTCCACTCACAACTTCATTGTGCATTTGTAGACCTTGTTCTTTTTCTTTCTTTTTTTTGACCTATTGTACTGTACAAAAACATAAACATGCTGTATACTCATCAAGTAGTAATATGAGTGGTTTTTTTGAGTCATGCGTGAGAGGATCTGCCAACACTCCGGAGACAAAAAAAAGGGCACATGAGTGGGTGAGAGAAATGACAGAAGGATGTGAAAAAAACATGACAAAGTGATGGTGGGAGAGGGATTGACAGTGGTCTTTGGCAGGGACTCCACTAGCACAGGTTCCCTGCAGCGTGTAGGTCATAGATGAAGGGCAGGAGGGAAAAATTTATTTAACAACGAGTTTCTAAGGCACCAGATACACTGAGGTAGGAAGTGAATATCAATATCAATACCACAGCACGGTTGGTTTCTCAGATCTATTGGATTAAAGGTGTTGATTAATTTTGCATAACAGCAACACTGATGTTACTACAGGAAGTGATTCCAATCACAGGCAATATTAATGCAACCCATAATTTGAATGCATTATGGTTCTTATAATAATGAGAATAATCGATTGAAATAAAAAATATATTTAACAAAGAAAAAATTTCGAATATGTGAATATTCTGTTTATGCGGATGTTTCTTAACTTTTATGAAAGGATTCTCCAATGTCAGTGCTTATTCTTTAGAATTGGAGTTTTTGTAATTAACTTAAATGGAAAGGAAAAAAAAACGTGTTGTATAGCTGTAACAATGTAATCACTAACTACATTTCCACTGACAATGTATGACATTAAATGTAATTATGAACAGTTGAACAGGTTGTTGTTCATTACTACTAAAAAATGTGCAGTGCCTTCTAGATTATAAATTAACAATAATCTTTTTCAGCAAATTGCCTCCTTATACAATAAGTAGGTTTTAGATGAAGCTATGTCATATTCCACTTGACACATTTGTTTGGAATACATGCAAACATATTATATACATGTAGGTTAAATGATTTAAGGGATACTAAACCACTATGTTTGGTACCATACTTAATGGTACCATATTTAAATACCAAGTAATTCCTTATGCATTACATGTAATTAGAACAAACTTACAACAAAACATGACCCAAAACTTATTTCTAAGCACTGTAACTGTTATTTAGGGACCAAACAGTGAATTGGATAGTTATTTATCTGGAAACAGCCTGCCCAGTCACTGCACCTAATACCAATTAAACTGCTCTGAGATGAACTGGATTACAAGCTCAGAAAGAAATATCAAACTAGAGTAGAACACCTTTGTCTTACAATCAGGCTTGGATGTTTCATTTCATTTCATTTCATTTCATTTCAGCTGAATGTGAATGACCTTCTGTGTGCAAAGCTGTTACTCAAGCTAAACAAGGAAGTTTATCATCTATTAATTTATATATTTGACTGGTTAAAGTAAATCTTCATACCTTCATATCTTCATAAATGACTTGTTTTTTGTAAATGAATAAAAGGAACATGCATGTGTCTCTCAAAAACTCTTAAAGACTAGGTCCAAACTTTTGAAAGGCTCTGTACTCTTTGCATGTTACGCATTTATTGTACATTATGAGGAAAATAAACGCTTCGAGACATCAAGTTGTGGGTGATGACTGTAACTTTGCTTTATATGAGTCTACATTATCCTCCTTAACATTGATCACTTTTAACAAACCCTATAATGTTTTATTGCTAATGTGTATGTAGATACAAATTAAGGATGACTATTACTACGATAATAATGACAAGAGTCCTGGAGAAATTAATTGGGGTCTGTACATCACAAATATGAATGGTTGCACATTTAGAACACCCCGAAGACAGCATATGGGTAAGTAGCATTACATATTCACCTCCACCTGCAAGCACATACTTTTGGGAATACGTGGAACAACCATAGCCTGGATACTTCACAATGCTGGGCTTTATACAAGCGTGTTGAATAAAGAAACAAAGAAACAAACAAAAAACATATGCCCAGGATAAAAGGCAGTTAATATATACACATATCAGCAAAGTCCTGTATGTTGGGAATCGGGTCTTGTATGGATCAGATTTCTTTGTTGAATACATCTCACAGATGCTTGATCAGATAAAAGATCAGAAATGGGGAATGTAGAGGCCAAGTCAACACTCTTTATCATGGCATGGCACATTAACCTGTTGAAACCACTGGCCAAAGTGGGTGTACTGCTGTTCCATTGCAGCAATGTTTAGGTTGATGGTACATGCCAAGGTAACATACCAGAATATCAGAACCCAAGGTGTCATGTCTTCCCCATGTAAGCAATGCAAATAATGTTAAATATGATTTTAAAGCAAATGTGGATCACCAGACAAGGTTACTTTCCTCCATTGCTCCATCATCCAGTTCTGATGCCCATGTTTCAATAGTTCACATATCCAAAGGTTGATAAACATCATTCTAACTCAGTTTTACTGAATAATACTAAAAAAGCTTGGATATTCTACTTCATTGATAATGTTATTAATAAATATGCTAGGTCTAAGTTTTGACCAAGCAAGCTCAAAATCAGAATCCCAATTAGCAACATTGAAAAACACAAAGCACGAAAACATCAAACAAATTCCTAAACCCTCAGAATTGTCGGAATATAAAATGCAGTAAGCGTTGGCATTCTCTTAATTTCAGAAAGGAGCCTCTGTGCAGTGACCATTCAGTAAACAATTGGCCTGATGAAAATGGATTTGTACATTTACATAAAGTTATTGGACCTTGTGATATCCAGAAACGGAAAAAAAAGGAAATGCGAAACGACAGCACCTAGCTATGCATGACTACCTCTAAGTAGATACCAGATGTCACCATGATGGGCTTCAGAGTGGCACGACGGGATGGATACACTGTCTTTCCAAATAGACCTGTCTGTCACCGAGCCATAGACCTACTCGTCTCCTCTCCTGAACAGCTAACACATCTCTCTATTAAACAAATATCCAGTGTAGCCTCAATAATAAGACTTTGGTTTTTGGTTTTGTTTTTGTTTTAGGGTTCATTGCTTCTGTTAAAGGTAAACTTTTATTTATTAATTTTTTTTTGCGGAAGTATAAAGTCGCTACTGGGAAGTCAAATGTGAAAACTCGATTATGTTGCCTCTCTGACGCCCATATCTAAAATTCTCATATCTACAAAACCTTATTACTTCAAGCCAGAGGAATTGCCAGTGTATTCAATGATTTTACACATCTTACTTTACCACAAAAGAAGAAAGTTCACAAAGTGCATTATTTAAAGTTGTCCCAGATGTTTTGTACATCTCTAGTATGGTAATAAAAGGGTAATATGGTATAATAATTGGTATTATTACTCCTCATGTGGTAATCACTAGCGTTAACAGCAATGGCTGGTCATTATATGAAATGGGATGTTAAAATCTATTAGTTATCAATATTTTGTCCAATTAACCCTAAAGAATTTAGGCTACATTACAAATAAATATATAAATAAAATATCACATCATTTCTGACAAATGATTTAAAACATATTTAAATGCATCCAGGTATTCGTTATCTTGAAAGTATTTCTTTTTTCCTTTTTTGATGGTTCTTAGCCATTACATTATTGACATTTGGCAGACACTCTTACCAAGAGCGACGTACATTCATCTCATTCATACAACTAATCATCTATGAGGTTGAGGGCCTTGCTCAAGAGCCCAAAAGTGACAGCTTGTTGTGGCTAGTATTTAAACTCATGACCTCCAGACCAAAGTCATATGTCTTAACTAATAAGCTACCGTCTCCCATAAAGACCAGTTTGATAAATGGCAAGTTCCTTTGAATATCAACTACTTCAAATCAGATCATTTATATTGTACTTTGATTGAACAATGTGTGCTCAATGTATCTCCTCTAAAGGTATTTTTTTTGTGGTGGAAAATGGAGTAAATAATACACTTCCTATTGATGACACTTGACAGCAAATCAGGCTGAAAAAAAGTGGGACAAAAAAAAAAAAAAGGGGGGGACAGTTTGATTTGCATAATCACCTTACATGACTCTCACTTACAGAGAAAAGAAAAGAAAAGAAAAGAAAAGAAAAGAAAAGCTTTACACACATGTACTTTACAGCAAAGTGAAAATGTTCCCGCCATTTTACCGCACCCCTGGAGCACAGAGAGTTAAGGGCCTTGCTCAAGGGCCCCAAGAGTGGCAGCTTGGCAAAACCAGGGCTTGAACCCTCGACCTTCTGATAAGTAACCCAGAGCCTTAACCACTAGAGGCTGTAGGAACCTACAGTCTGGACTACAGCCTTATTTCTCTGCATCTTTCACACGAATTACCAAATGGATTGCTTGATTCCACAAAGTCCAATAGTATCCACCTTTTTTGTCAGCATCAAACAACCTCATATGATTGCCAAAATTTCAACCTCGTATTATTTTTGTTCGTTTTCACTCGAACTGAGTCATGCGAATGGCAACAAGATCGAAGGCATGTTAATTTAATCAGTACATGAAACTTGGGACCCCACTGCTCATCAGCTGCCAGCTAAAATAACTTCTGCATGTCATCTGCAAATTAACCCTCGTCTACCTACGGATGTGCATGTTTTTGATCATGTGCCTAATCAGTCTCTGCTCATTTATTCCAGACCACCCTCTCATCACTGACTCTCATATTAGGACCACAGCGAAATATCGAGAAGCTCAGAATTAGTTTTTCTGAATTTCATATATATGATTTTGTTCCAGGCTGCTCTTTAATTCCCTCTTTATTAGTCTCAGTTCTAAGCTTCAGCTCTTAATAAACTCCAGAAGATTTGGAAATGGAACTCAACAATACTCTGAAAGCGTTCAATCATTATTTGATTTGTATAAAAATACCCGGACGTCTCTTTAACTTTCACAGTCCATTAATAAGCCCTCAGATATTCCATATATGGACTGCTCACTTCTACACTTCCTTTCTCTCTACAGCACTCTGGAAATGTTTTATTTTTTTTTCCCAATCTGATCATCTCTAACTGCAATATTTACATCTTGCTATCTTCCAAACACATATTATCAGGCACCATTTTCCTCAAAACTCTGATATTTGCTAGTATATTGCTGGCTTCTAACCTACAGATTTCTATCTTGCTCTTCTCATTATTGTAAATATCGCCTGGGATGTATAAAATCACAATAGAAATAGCATTTTCAACCTTTGTTTGAACAGCTCCTAATTTGACTCTTAATGATTCATCATCTGCAACTACAGTACACCTTGTTGTTGATTTCTTACCTATGTCTCTCGAGTACATGAGCAATTGACCCTTAGTGCCTTAATTGAGTACTAGGCATGTATTATTTTATATATGATTGTCATTTTTTATTCACCCTAAGCAGGTACTTAGAGTCTAAACAGCTCCCAGTTGTGCGTATGTTTCACTGCAAAGGCTATTAAAGTCATTACTCCATATTATATTTAGTGCATGTATAAGGGAAATTTGGGAGTTGGACAAACAAGGTAACAAAGTAAAGTCCTGGAAGAAATGCAGCAAATTGCATTCATCAAGATTAAAGGCTAAGCTGCAGGGCTAGCTAGATTTTGTCATGTACTCACAATGAAATTGCTGCTAACGTTTTCATGGGCTAATCAAACACTTCAAGCCCAATGCTAGCACGGCTTATATAGGAGCTGTGACAAACACATTTTTCTCTTTAATTAAAACTAAAACCGTTTTATCATCCTAAATGGGATGGCAGTCCATTATAGGGACCATGTATAGATCCATTCCCACCTAGGTGCAATTAGCGTAGCCGATCCACTTATCTACGAGCTTGTTTTGAAACCGGAGATCATCAAGGAAACAACATACAGACAGAACTGTGTCAAGTACAGCAGAACACGCAAGACACGCAAAAGCAAATTTGACAATTTAATGAAGCTGATCGCAAAAAACAATAACTTTATCAAAAAAACAGTCGACTAGTCATGTATTTAGCAAATAGCAAACAAAACGACGAAATGTTAAATGTGTGAAAAACAGGTCAACAGCAAGGTTGGAAAAGACAATATCAAGGCTTGGTATGAACAGATGCACTGAGAGGAACTAAGCGTATACAATGTAACACTCAATGAAAGGAAGAAGCTTTAGACATATCACATGTACATGACAGCACAGTGAAATTCTTTCTTTGCATAACTCAACGATGTTAAGACGGTTCGGTCAGACATGTTACAGAGCACCTGGAGCACAGAGGGTTAAGGGCCTTGCTACAGGACCCCAAAAGGGGCAGCTTGGCAATACCGAGGCTTGAACCCTCAACCTTCCGAATAAGAAACTCACTCCCTAAAGGCTCTGAATATTTTGTGTGAGAGTAATTAAGTACACCTAAAGCATGTGTAAGGTGAAGGAACTTGGTCATGCTTAATTGTGGCCATGCTTGCAGGTTGAAATCACTGTTGGGAGCCATGAAGCTTGCTTACAGCCAGAAAAGCTAGCTGCTGCACCTCTGTGTCATTTAATATAAAACAAACAATATTTACAGTTTATGAAAAACTGGAATCGCAGCATTGTTTTGGTTCTGATTCTCATAGGTTTTAACTCAGTTTCTGAATTATTTGCCTTGCCCACTTTGTATCGCCATGGTTGTGTTATCGCCTGTCACACACAAATCAACTTCTCAAGTTAAAAATAAATGAGTCCTGGCCACTTTGCTGCATCGCTGCTGCTCTAAATGTAAGGTAATAATTGACAAATGGCATCACAGCACAACCACATACAGTACACAATCTTCCCCAAACCAGTATTCGTACACATTCCCACCATTTTGCAAACGGATTTTTGCACACAGCATGCGAGATCATTTACCTCCCAGTCATGTGAAGTAATCTTTTCATTTTACTATTTCCTAAAAAAAAACTTCAAAAAACTTTTAAACGCACATTTGCCTACAAAGCAACTATGCATTTAGGTCTCATATTTGAAGCAGGACTTTTTTATAATGTCTTGCCAACAAACAATCCGGCTTCCCATTCACACAACAGCGTGTGAGATAATTAGACTGCTTTTAGCCAAAGAGTTTTTCAGAGCCTGCCACTCTTAATGGCGCCTTGCCTTTGACCCTCTACCATTAGGAGCAGTGTGAGTTCAACCCACGGTCATTAGCCAATAGACATTGCAATTCTGCATGTGCAAAACCAGGCCCAGCATGAAGGCATAGCATGGAATCATGTTTACATAGCTGATTGTTGGGTGATCAGAAAAAGAGAAAGAGAGTCGGGGAAATGAGAGCAGTAAATAATAAGAGGAATGGCAAAGAAGGAGGGGGAAAAAAGAGTCTAGAGTGAACTGAGCAGGAGGTGAGGATGAGAAGATGGAGTACTAATGAGTTGAAAATAAAGATGATATTAGGAACTTGGTCTGGAGGATAAAAAGTACAGGGCTTGTTTTAACTTGTTTAAAGTGTGATGTGTTGTGAAACATGAATTAATGTAATACCCAAGTACCTTCAAAACGGTTTTGTATATTATAACTTGCAATATTCGTGCAATTATTCAAATAGACAAGTAAAGTAAAATAATTATTTTAAAGTAAGGTTTCATAAATACATTTCTATTTTTACACAGACTCACACAGGTAAAGTGAGCTACATTATTTTTTTTCCATTGATGTGGTTGTCGAAATGCTTATTGAGGCTGTTGGGTCATTATATTGACACTACAGTGCAGCAATTTGTAACTTAACCACTGGGTTAGTGACTGAGTCAATTTCAGTGGCAGCAAAAACAATGCAGATGTGATTAACCCATCAGGCCAGGGGCTTCATGAAGGGAAAGACTTTTGATTTGCTGTAACCCAATCTGAGTAAATGCCATAGAAATAGCCACTGGCGGTATGCAGAAAGAGTGGAGACATGCAGGCAGAAAATATGCAAGTGGACACATGGTGTATCGCAGCTGCTGATTTGTCTGATATTTTAATTAAATATGCTATTTTTACTAATCCATTTCTTACAGTGGTATAAGGACAATGTCGGCTCAATACTTAATACTTTGGCTAACTGATTGGAAGGTTGGTGGTTAACACCGTCACAACCATAACACCGCCAAGCTGCCACTTTTGAGCCCTTAATCATGGACACAGTACCATACTCTGACCCCAAATCCTAACAAACTGGGACATGAAAAGAGAAGAATTTTGCAGTGATTCAATGTATATGTCACAAACAGAGTTTACCAAGAACAGCAATTTTGATGACCATCCGTGTAGTTTGCATTTATGAATACACCTATATCTTGTCAGATTAGCATTAGCTGTAAAGGCTATGATAATTTATGAGCATGTCAAAAAATACTGCCAACATGCTAGCAAAATATAATGCTAAAACAAGGAATATTATTCATCTTCCTAGTTTGAATGATGACAAGAGTTCATGATGTGTTGATTTTCAAGGACAAGCTGTATTCAGAATGTTTCAGTATGGACAAATGTCAGTCACTGAATAAATATTACCTTTTAGCAGCATGGTCACAGATTGCACATAGACAAGATCATTTCTCACTTTTTACTATGAATAAATAAATAATATTTCAATAATGTTAATGTTAATAATAATGTTTTTTTTTTTTTTTTTTAATGTTTGTTCTGCTTGTTTGTTGCAAATATTAGCCAAATAGAATCGCCCCATCCCACCGCCAAAACATAAAAAAATTATAATACCTGACAAGCATAATTCCATTTGAAAGTGTTTTACATTAAATGCACTTCCCTGTAAGCAAACCCATCGAGAATGAAGCAGTGCGGAACGGTAAAGCGCTTCTTTTAAATTTAAGAAATGAAACAAACACTTTCTTTAAAAAAGCACGAAACACATGATGTGCAGAAAGGGTTATCCTGTAACTGTGGTTGAAAACACTGGCTTGTAGAGTCCTTAGAGCTTTTTTCATTTCGAGTTTCAATCATTTGACCAGAACCACCTGCATGCCTCCTTGTTACAGAAGTGTAAATTACACGATATTGAATTATTGCAATACAGAACATGGACTGAACCTTACCTTAATCCTAAAATTTAGGTTATGTCTAGAGAAACTAATTATATGTTTATTAGGTATGTTATTTCTTGGAATTTAGATGGCAGTGGTATCTTCCATCGTATGTGGTGTGTAGGATATCAATAACCTCTGCTGGATTGATCAAAACCTTTTAAAATCAATTTACTGGCTTAAGTCAGATTGCCTTAAAGAACTAGTCTTATCCATCAGCTATAATCCAGTGACAAAAGCTTCTATTCTGTCAACTAGAAACATTTTGACTAGAAGATTCAACCTGAACAGCACTGAGCATTGCAGTATCAATTTTTACATAAGGATTCCTTTCAAGGTAACCTTTAGGTTCAATAGATTCAAAATGCATTCACCAATAAGAGGAACCTGGAGGACTTTGTATGATTATGCTTATGATCCAACATAACATACCATCTTTTCGCTCTTTCCTTTTTCTATAGCTTAAAGTGAATGCATGCAGATGCCTACACCCACATTACTGACTCGTAACAATCCAAGGGCCTTGGCGTGGAGACATAGACAGGCAACACTGGAGAATTCTGAAGACTGTTATGCCTCAGGGTCACACCATTCTCTATAATAGACTTGCGCTTTCAAATTCCCAGTGTGCTGACAGACGGGACAAGTCAGGCTGAGGGACATGACATACTGTGTGTATGTGTGTGTGCGTGTGTGTAAGAGAGAAGAAGAGAGAGAGAGAGAGAGAGAGAGAGAGAGAGAGAGAGAGAGAGAGAGGAAAAGAGAGCGACAAAGCAGTAAGACAGCCTCACTTTCATGTGTGAAGAAGAGAGAAAGGGTGGGCTTAAGCCAAATACTGCCTGGGGTGCCAAAAAGGATGGACTCTTCACAAAATCATTTTCTCCACCAGAATTCCTGAAAATACATTCTTCCCTATGCCTGACAGCACCCTCAGAGACATGTAATCACACACCGGGCATTTGACAATAAGCCAAGTCACATCTAGAGTACATTTATGGATAGAGATGGCATCAGCTGGGTGTGGCACACATCTTTTCATCTTTTTCACAATCCAGAGCCATACAACAAATCAACATGGCCAGATCAGTGGTGTTGAGCATATTTCATACTGCCCTCATACTGAACAAATACAAAGTGCTGTTTAATCTTTAGGTGCAATCAGTCAATATTTGGCAGGGAAGCTCAGTTGTACTAAGTGTCTTGGTCACAGAGATGTCAGGCACCTGACAGGGGAACTAATTGGTGGTTGTTTGTAGCACATCACACGTGTAAAGTCTGTCGAATTCGGACCGGATATGACCTTCCAAATGTCATCTCTGCTAACCAGGTTTTCATGTCGGTGCAGAATTGTTTTAAGCAGTGTATTAGACCAAGCAACGCTCAGCAAAGCTGGCAAAGGCGAACACGGTGTATTTGAACACCAAAAGGATGTCTGCTTTGTAAATGTCCACAGCCAAGCAAAATGCAATAGCACTCAATGTTAGCAGTGTTTATTTAATGCTCATGGGGATGCATGAATACGAAGCTAGGAGGTCCTGGATCGTGCTTAAAGGAGCATGTTGGGCAATTCAATTGTGCGGAAGGGGGGGATGCTGTCCAAGGTGCTGAATCCTATTAACTTGTACGGACTAGAACGGTCTCAAGAGAAACAGGAATATGTATACAAATAAACCAGTATAGTCGTTATTAGATATCACAACTAAAGGTCCACAAATAGAAATGAGATTCTAACAAATCATAAAAATTCAATGACAGATTGGGGTGTGATATATTCATTTCACAGGTTCTATATTTAGATTATGCATCGAATAAGGTGCCAAAAATCCAAACGCTCTCTCATTAACTCTGGATGCTGTTTACACAAGAGAAAGAAAAAAATGACAAGGATTGTTTTACCTTATTTTTGGCTTCGGATGTTTTCTGAGCTCTTGCGCTGAACTTCGCCTCCGTGCGACACGCCAAGAGGAGCTTCGAGGAACACCGGGTTGCTTTTATTTGCGCCAAGTCCAGCACTTACATCCACACACGCGGACACACACACACACACGCACACATCCGCAAACATATAGAGACATATAAAACAAGCGGCTTATAGCAGCAGCCCAACGCGAGTTGTGTTTTTCCGGAGTAGAGACGCGCTCCGAGTCATTGCGCTCGCGCTCGGCTCCTGTAAACGCTGCTCCGACGTCCTTGGCAAAGTATCCACATCTACATTCATCAAACCTCTGGGAACCTATAGCGCATCCTGAGCGATGTAGTCCGCTGTAAAGGCATCCGTGCACGCCAAAGCGATCAGGGCGGAGACGGGATAGATGCGATGGATGGACGCATACAACAGGGAGACTGCTGTCGGTATTATTAGTAGTAGTAATATTCGATTCTTTTACGCGAAAATCAACCGACAGGATCCGAAATTCTCCGAATCTGGTGGGGTCCGAAACCTGGAGGAAATGTCCCCGTGATGAGACAGAAACTGTCCTTCCACTGGGAGCTGAATTGGTCACGCTTCCTCCTCCCGACGCGGTTCCGCGTGTGTGTGTGTATGTGTGTGGGAGAGAGAAAGAGAGGGAAAGAGAGAGAGAGAGAGAGAGAGAGAGAGAGAGAGAGAGAGAGATCCTCCTGCGAGTTTTATTTAGATAAGCTGCACTAGACAGATAGATAGATAGATAGATAGATAGATAGATAGATAGATAGATAGATAGATAGATAGATAGATAGATAGATAGATAGATAGATAGATAGATAGA
>JAAIIK010000101.1:4446174-4468013 GCA_014706435.1 Silurus glanis | reverse complement strand
ATAGATAGATAGATAGATAGATAGATAGATAGATAGATAGATAGATAAACAGACAAACAGACAAACATATAGTTAACACCACACAGACACCTGTGCTCTGGATTAACCCACTTATAAGATTTTAAGCCATAACTGTAACAGTGTAGCAGTTTTTTGCTGGTAAGCAGCTCCCGGATGCATAGTCTGAGAAAAATAATTAGAGAGCTCAAGAAACATTTGTTTTATTCAGATCACAGGGAAAAAAAAAAAACTTTCTGGACTACCGCAGAGGCATGATATTATTAGAGTATATACTACATGTAGTATAATAACAGAGTTTTTAGACAGTGTTGCCATGTTTAAGTCTGTATGACAAAAATTAACAAAGAATGTTCTTTCTTTCATTTCCCAGCAATGAATATAACCCACTGTGCGTTTGAGTTTGGACAGAGCAGTAGATTTGTGTTGATGTGTTTCTTCTCACTGTATATTCATGTTTTAAGAAGGTGGCCTGCAGTGTCGAGTTCACAGGCCTTGCAAAGCACAAAGCAACTCTGTATCCTTAGAGAGAGAGAAAGAAAGAAAAAGAGAGAGAGAGAGAGAGAGAGAGAGAGAGAGAGAGAGAGCTCCACTCTGAACTTGCTGACACAGAAAGAACACATCTTATTCCTCATAAAACATTGTCTTTGCAGATGATCGCTTCCTGACCATAACACTGACATTACCGTTTCATTTTATAGCCCTAAGAAACAATTTACCATTTTATGACAGGAATTTGGTCTGCACTGCACAGACACACAGAGTAGAGTGTGTTGAAGTACTATTTTCTGTTTATTATTTAGCAGTCTATGTTTTGTCTAATTACCTAGGCATCATTTACAGCAATATATTTGGATGGCTCATTTGAAAACTTGCAGTTTATCTTACAGTCATCACATAGACAAAATAGGTCTATAAAAGCTTTTCAGAAGGTTTCCAATGGCATCTAATAAAAAATTAAGATACTATGGAGAGATATAACCAGGTGGCAAATGAAGGAAGCAAATGAGGCAACTTAAATAGCCACTATTTACAACCGTGGTCAGCTGAAAAGCATCTCTGAACACACAAATTGAACCTTAAGGCAGATGGGCTAGAACAGCAAAAAAAAGTTCAACAACTGAAATTTGAGTCTTCAGAGGGCAGATGATCAGAGGTCACGTAATGGCTGAGGCGACTATTTGAACAAAGTACAGTGTCAGGATGAACATGCAGATGGTGGAATAACAGAACCGGACTGCTGAAGGCCATTTTGTATTGACAAGGTGGAGCACTGAGATAAGAGCTTTCCCAGAGGTTAAGTGGAGGTTAGCATCAGTCCTATTCCAAGCTGAACGAGTGCAGCTGTCGCTGGAATTTCCGAATATTTGTGCCAGGTGACTTTGTGCGGATTGACAGATGGGAGAAAGAGCAGGGAGTTAATGGGGCCAGCAGCTTGGCACTCTTTTTAAACAAGACAGCCAGGAACAGAGGAGGTGCTGTTACAGATGTTACGAGTGCCAATTCGCCTCGTGGTCCAACTCTGGCTGGAGGACACGCCTACAGGCGCGTTACTGTAAATACATATTTAACTGCTGCATTAAGCTTCAGTGCTGGAGGCAGTCTCACACAGTAAGTGCGGCTAGAAATGCCAAACTGCATTCCCACGGAGAGTGCATATGGCAATATGGCATTTAAAGTGCAATTAGACTAGAAATCTCTGAAGGTATAATAACATAAAGTAGACGATGAATGGTTGGAGTGCAATGTTTGAATTTGCACAAAAATTCTAAATTTGTTTGCATTTTTGACCTCCCTGTAATAATATATGGTTTTTATTTATTTGTTTAATTGTTTATTTTTTATTGTACTAATTACATTTTTGTCACAAAATCTTTACTTACTGCACACCAATGGCTACTAACAATTACCCAAATGATATAATTTAGCAAAAATTTAACAAAAAAAAAGAACCCTATGGTATCTATTTTTTCTCTGCTGTATGCTGTTGCTTTTTAGCAAAAAGCAATAGAAAATTCAGTGTATATTATATATACAGTGCTTGTCAAAAGTTTGGACAATAATAGTCTTTTTATCTTTTTTAAAACACAGGCATGGTCCTTTTGTTTCTATGCAACAATCTATACTGGACTATTGTAATGCATTACTAGGTGGATGTCCTGCATCATTAATAAACAAGCTACAGTTAGTCCAGAATGCAGCAGCCAGAGTTCTCACAAGGTCAAGAAAATATGATCATATAACCCCAATCTTATCGTCCCTACACTGGCTACCTGTTAAGTTTCGTATCGATTACAAACTACTGCTTCTTACGTATAAAACATAAACGTAAAAAAGGAAAAATGGTTTGGCTCCCATGTACTGTATCTTTCCTGTCTTCTAACACGTTACAATCCGTTTCAAAACTCGGGACTTCTAGTTGTTCCTAGAATAACAAAGTTCACTAAAGGTGGTAGAGCATTTTTACATTTAGCTCCTAAACTTTGGAATAGTCTTCCTTCATCTCCCAGAATAAGTGCAGATTAAAAACATATCTTTTTAGCAAAGCCTACACATAACACACATCACATCATAACCTTGTGCTCCATTACATCTGATCAAATGCACATTATCAAATTGTGCTTGTTAATGTCATGAACAGCAGCTACGCTAATTTCTCTCCACTGCTTCTCTTTCTCTACCATCCTGAGGCTGCTCCAGCCCCAGTCACCTCATGAAGATTGTGGACCTTTAAAGAAGTAGATGCCGACCCCGCAAACATCCCGAACCATCTAGAGACGTACCAGTGAACAATTGGATACCACTTTATGTGGAGTTTTGACATTGGACCTCCTGGAGTGTTTAAAGGCTCTGGCATGGAGAAGCTGGTGTTGGATCTGTGATGATCGCAAATGTTGAGCTATTTTATGAGTTGCTCAGTAGCTCCTAGTTTTATAACCACAAATGACTGTAAAAGACTGTAGAAAGATCATTCCTCATAATCTTATACTCCAGTACTCATGTTAGTTCTCACTCTCCAGTGTTCTGTATTGTTTAAAGATTTATAATCACACTCTTGATGTCACCCAAATGAGGATGGGTTCCCCTTTTGAGTCTGGTTCCTCTCAAGGTTTCTTCCTCATAACATCTAAGGGAGTTTTTCCTTGCCGCAGTCGCCATGGCTGCTCATCAGGGATAAATGCACACCATTCACCTTAACTCTTAATATTCTGTAAAGCTGCTTTGAGACAATGTCTGTTGTGAAAAGCGCTATAGAAATAAACTTGACTTGACTTGACTTGACTTGACTTGACTTGAATGACTGGAAGAAAGTTCTGTGGACAGATGAGTCCAAATTTGACATACTGTCTGAAGAACTTATATACAAAGGAGAACAGGAGAGAAGATATTAGCAGATATAGCTTAGCCTTATATTCAGAGTCAAACATGGAGGTGGAAAGTTAATAGTTTGAAGTTGATTTGGAGCAGAGAAGGTTGGAGGCTTATTCCAGGTAAGACCATTTAACCACACAAGACCATGACCCAAAGCACATGCCCAAGTGCCGTAGGCAATACTTAGAGAGCAAGCTGGAATGTTATCTTTAATGAAACGGCCTGCCCACTCACCACATTTAAACCCTATTGAACTGCTCGAGGGTGAACTGGATCACAAGATCCGAAAGAAATCTCCAAGTGAAGAACACTTTTAGCAAATTTGACAAGAAGCATGGCAAAGTATTTCAGCTGAATGCTTGAAGAAACAAAGTGTCCGGATGCAAAGAGAGTGCAAAGCTTTTGTTTATTTACAGTGGGGATTTTTCAGTAAAAATAAAGTTTAGGAAAATCAAGTGGTGTTATTATTGAGTCCTCCACAGTTATTGAGTGCTCCACAAAAGAAAGACAGGAAAAGCTCAAGTTTGCAGTAAGACATTGTAAAAATTTGTTGATTTTGACTTTTACAAAAATGTACTTTTTAAACAGTAATCATATTGTAGACACGAGGATCTACACCACTATCTACACCATTATCTAAATATTCACATTTCTGCTGAATATGTATTAATTCCACATTGTGCATGTCTGAGAATGGAATGTGCAGGTTCTTAAAAGCTTTGTATCAAAACCTCGATCATTAGTCAGTGTCGGGATTCACTGTCATTTCAAAAGCACAGCAGGTAATGCCAGAATATAAAGCCTTTCCCTGTGAAATGGTCAGTGATCTATCATTTTTTTATTCTGCTTAATAACTACTTTGATCAGCCTTGACATAACACTTTAGCAGCCCCTTTGGCCAAAAGCACTGCTAATAGAACTGCTAATAGAACTATACCAAGCTCCAAGCTTGACCATATCCAAGTGCCTTGTGTTGCTGTGTTTCTTTGCCAAACCTGTCAGCACTTTTCTGCCTTCAGGAAATCCTCAAAGCAGGCGAGGTAGGCTTAAATTGACTGAGCTGTGCTTCCGTGGTCAAATATAACCTAATCATAATAATGGTATTTTTCGTCCGTCTCTCTCTCTTTCTCTCTCTCTCTCTCTTTCTCTCTCTCTTCACGTCCCACCTCATGATGATTATGGACCTTTAAAGAAGTAGATGCCGAACTCGCAAACATCCCGAACCATCTAGAGACGTACCAGTGCCAATTGGATCCCGCTACATGTGTGGTTTTGACATTGGACCTCCTGGAGTGTTTAAAGGCTCTGGCATGGAGAAGATGATGCTGGATCTGTGATGATCACAAATGTTGAGCTCATAAAACTAGGAGCTACTAACCATATAGACTGTATAAGACTGTAGAAAGAACAGTACTTATAATCTTATACTCCAGTACTCATGTTAGTTCTCACTCGCCAGTGTTCTGTATTGTTGAATGATTTATGATCACACTCTTGATGTCACCCAAATGAGGATGGGTTCCCCTTTTGAGTCTGGTTCCTCTCAAGGTTTCTTCCTCATAACATATAACGGAGTTTTTCCTTGCCACAGTCGCCACGGCTGCTCATCAGGGATAAATGCACACCATTCACCTTAACTGTTGATTTCTGTAAAGCTGCTTTGAGACAATGTCTATTGTGAAAAGCGCTATAGAAATAAACTTGATTTGACTTGACTTGACTCTCTCTCTCTCTCACTCTCTCTCTCTTTCTCTTTCTTTCTCTCTCTCTCTCTCTCTCTCTCTCTCTCTCTCTCTCTCTCTTTCTCTAAGCACAGGGCAAGCAAACATGTCAAGTAACAGGTGCTGTGCTGTGTTTCCGTGCTTCAGTGTGGCAAAAGCAGAATTGGCTTTGTTTAATGCACCTGAGATTGGATGTTGAATGCAGGACTCTTTTTTGAAAGGAAAATGTTTGTCGGATAAATGGATTTTTGTAGGGAGCTCAAGGTTCAACTGGTCGATACACGGCAAAATCCCCAGGGCTGCTTATCACCTATGGTGCTGAATTAACTCTTACTGGGTTGCTATGAAAGAAAATGGGGGGCTGTAGAGTGCTCTGAATCATTTGACTTGAAGGGTGGGGGGACCTGTTGTAAGCATTAATCAGATTGTCTATGGGTCTTTCTATCTTTGCCCTTGACCCTTACAGCATTGATTTTACTCTTGCAGTTTTAATTCATTTCTTGCTTCATACACTTACATATACACTGTAAGTGTTCATTCAACACTAAAGCTGTTTGTGTGTAGGAGGTTACATCTAACATAAAGTGAGAGGCAACTTTTGTATTAAAATCTGTACAAAGTATTTCAAGGTGCCTCTAAATGTCCTTCACAACAACCTATTATCATGACTTTCTGATCTATCAGATTTTACTATCATAATTTTACTGATGCGCCAAGTCTCAAATCATGCACCAAAATCCACCATAAAGCACACATCCGGCAAATAAAAGGGTGTAAACATAGCAAAGGTTTGCTTTAGTGTCCTGATGATTTATGTAATTTAGAACCATATTTTTCCTCATGCGCTATGTTCAATATGGTTTCACTAATAATAAACATACATTTGCATAAAGAATCCATATTTCTCCATGCCCATGTTGGTTACAGTATTAAAAACTTGAACATTATTAATGTGAGGTACATTTAGAACAGATAAAAATGTGCGAATAGAATGCGATTATTGATAACTCATGACCATCATGCAATTAATCATTATAAAATATTTAAATAGTGCTTATATATCTTAAAAAAATCATTCCATTCCAGCATAAATAGGTAAATGAATGTACTATTGTATGTATGAAACATCACTAATCTTTTATAGGTTATAAAAAAAACCCACATTGTATTACTAATTGATTTAATTAAATAAATCAATTTATTAATAAAAATCATTAGAATACCTTTAATATAACCCTCACACATTTTGCATATGTTTCAGTTACTGTATACATAAAGAAAAATCATAACTCTGTTTACTGTTAAATCTCATTTACATTCAATTATAAATCAACTGCAGTCATTTTCATCAAAAAAAGCTGTGGTTATTGACTGATTTGCATTGAAGACCATTTAAAAAAAGTATAATAAAATAAATAAATAAATAAATAAATAAATACATTAAATAATAATAATAATAATAATAATAATAATAATAATAATAATAATAATAATAATAATTCAATTTATATTTAGAAAGGCTAAATAAATCTGTATTCATGTTTCAGTTTTATCCTATCATACTGGTCTGTTGTGTTATATAATACAAGTAGTAGAAGATGCAAGTTATATAAGTATATTCAATTATTAGAGTGTATACAGGATAAACACAAAAACTAGTAACCCAAAACAAAAAAATGGACAAAGAAACAAGCCCACACTACAACATAGATCATTAACCATGGAAACATCTACAAACAACCAAAAAGACAGATATGAGGAGAAGGAGATTGCGGTGTAAAATGTGACTTCAATAATTATGCTAACCAGGGGGGAAAAACAACAGGTGTGAGATCAGTAACATATGATTACGTAATGTGAAGAAGACAAGGAAATGGTGGATTATTGGAAACCATGTCCAAAGCCCATACTCCTGACATAGGTATGTATCGTGTATGCATAGGTGTAGTAGAGGTATGATTCTTAACATTCTGGCATGTTTCTATCTTAGACAGGAAGTCTGTAAAGTTTCCTAACATACACCTAACTGTGGAATTCAAGGCTGCTATTCAAGTCCACAGCTGTGCTCATTTTCACTTGACGTGTTTAAATATGAGTTGAGAACACTTGTCGCTGAGCTATATGACAACTTTGAACCTGCTCTGGCTAACACTGTGCTGCAATTTGCATTTTCCAAATGTCACTTCAGACCTTCAAAGTCAGAGAATCAGCCTAGTGGCACAGCCTTGACCCTGAATATCGAGCTCCAACAACTAACACTTCAGATTTAGTCTGGTTCAGAGGGTTAGCATTTTGTATAATTCAGACAATTATCAATCAATGTAAAAAAAACCTTGTGTATTCAGCGTTTTTAATAACATAACCCTGTATGCAATGGGGTTTTTTTTTCGTTCTTTTAGAGGAACCAGCTTGGTCTCAGGGACCTTCTGTACCATTAATGTAACTATAAACCACCAAAAATCTTAGTAATAAAACCAAATTACAATATTTGGCAAATCTCTATTGGAAGAATGAAATAACACAATTTGGAACATGCCATGTTGGAAAATAATCCAGTTTGGTACTCCTACAATCATGCCCACGACAAGCCTGCTTTTATTAAGAACTTGAAACAGGTCATCTGATTCGAATAGCACATATTAAAGGTCCATGACAACCTGGCAGAAGACCTGACCTGGGAGGATTCCGAGAAATGATTGGACAGACTTGGGCACAAGGGACCTACTGAAGTGGAGATAAAAAAGTGAGAGCACTGTGAGGATTACAGCGAAGGATGAGGAGTAGAGAGGGATGATCCTTCTCTCGTCTTATCTAAATCTTGCTTGCTCTCACTTTCTCAGCACGACGGTCCTCCGAAAATTGCAATGCTGTCAGACATGGCCAAATTGAATTCTTTTGCTGCTACATTGGTCACAGTGTCTCTAGCACACTTAGTCTAAAAATAATTATAGTAATGTGCGTGGCCTTTAAAGTCAATTGGTGCATCTAAGCATCTTTGATGTGTGTTATTGGGGTATGGGGGCATTGATTTCAGTATTACCTGATTTTTATTTGCATTAATGTCTGGAATCTCTCTGTTATTACAATTTTCATTAATAATATGAAGTATTTCTTACAAATATTTTTTCAATTTATTTCTCAAGGAGGCAGTATAATATTTCGTCCGATTTTGCTGTCACCAACCAAAATCGCCCATCATAAAATAATTATTTGGTCATGAGACTAGAAAGTATAAGTTGTCCTAGGATGCATAATTACATTCTCATTGGCAGCCATTTTATTGTCATTGTGAACAAAACACAGTTGACAATAACAATCTTGCAATGTCAGAAACATTTGCGCTGTAAAATCTCGCAGTGTGCTGCTATGAACCTAGTCTAAAAGCCAACAATCGAAGGACAACATAGGATCATGCAAAGATCAGCCTAGGACAGCTACAATTATGTCGATTGCAATGGAAAAATAAAAGCAAAATATTTAATCCAAACTCTCTAAATCAATGTAAAATGTAATAATCTTATAACATCTGTAATCATTTTGTATAAAAGCCGCTTTAGTTGCATTGTATGTGTTGTCTTCCTGTGATCTGGCAGATAAGTATTTTTAAAAAAATGGCATAAATGCACATTAATATCGTTTTTTAAAGAGCTATGTGCCTGGATCTGGTCACTACGGTGTGTTAAATTGGTCTTGCTTTGTTAAATAATTGCTTTCTGTGATAATTGCTTCTGATAATGGATTTATTATAAAACATTGCTTGCTTCAGGCCAGTGTTATGTATGAAAAAGATAATGTCTACTTAAGACTAAGACTAATGGTGCTAACTGGTGCTATTCTGACCATGTGCGTTGTCACGGACAGCAAGTTAGAACAAAGATCAAACGTGAAATTCTGTGTGAAACTGGCCAAATCTGCCACAGAGACGTGACATGACATACGCTTGACTTCAAGATTGGAAGAATGTCACTAGAAGATGACAAGCGATCAGGAAGACCTTCAACAAGCTAAACCACCCTAAAATGTCAAAAACATTCGGCAGCTTGTATGTGACAATCATCGAAGAACAATCCACATGATCTCACTTTCGCACCGACCCTACTCGCCAGATTTGGCTTTTTTGGACTTCGCCCTCTTCCCAAAGAAAAAGAGCCAGCTCATCGCTTGCTGTTTTGACACCTTTGCGGAAATCCAGCGCAATTTGCTAAAGGTTCTTGACAAGCTTTGTAAAGAAGACTTCCAGGACATATTCCAGGAGTGGCAGGAAAGCTGGGAATGAATATGGTCATTCCCAGCTTTCCTGCCACTCCTGGAATATGTCCTGGAAGTCTTCTACGGTGCAAGGAAAGTATTTTAAAGGTGTGTGAACATAGATCAACTTTCTTGTAAACAGAGTCACTTTACTTTACTGGGGTTACATGAATTGGAGTGGAAGCTCTCAACCCTGGTTAACACTTTTGGGCTAAATTGGAACAGTGACTGCACCCCAGGCCTTCTCTCCCTACATCAGTACCTGATTTGACATATGCCCTTGATGCTGAATGAGCAAAACCATATTCCAAAATCTAGTGGAACATCTTCCCAGAAGCGTGAAGGTTATTGTAAAATCAAATGTGGACTGTATGTGGAATGAGATGTTCAGAAAGCACATATGAATGTTGCTGTACTTTCACCACCCTTCACCGTTGCTTTCCTGCAAACTGCAGCAGATGTTTCAATGGCATCTGAAGAGCCGCTCTAGTAAATGTCGACCACTGGGATGTACCAATTAAAAACGATTGTACCTGTGGGCTGTATTTAAGTTTCTGAATGCCATGGATCAATTGCGTTCAATTTCAGGTTCAGATGAGGCTTTGATAGCTTTGGAGGTTTTATGCAAGCACATGGGGCTTTATGAATATGGCACATCCTCATCTACTTGGATGTTAATGGATAGCTTTTCATGCAGCAGACGTTTAGCAGTTTCCTTTTGTTTTATACATGCATTCTCTGCACCTATGGTTTCAGCAGCGCAGGAGAAAAATGTGTCACGTGTGAATTCCCACAATGGAGGCTAAAAAATAGGGCTAAAATGGCACCTTGTTAGCTAAAGAGCACAATTAACTTACAAAAAGAAAAAAGAAAAACAGTACAATCCTCCCGTGCTTGTTTTGTATTTCAAGGTACTCTTTGATACTGATGAGTTCATTAATGCAGACGTACCAGCATTCATCGTTTGGCGTGCTCATGCAAGGAAATCATTAGAACATCTGTCTTCGTGATTGATCCACAATGCTCCCCCTAGATGGGTCAATTACACCTTCCCTTAGCACAGCCTTGGGGATTAGCCAAAATTACTCCAGAACTGGGACAAATGTGCCCATTTTGACCAAACCAGACAAATCATTTCCACTCAGTTTTTAATTTTTTTTTTATTATTTTTTTCTGCCAGTTTACCTTCAACACCCTTGAAAATGCACGTTAGTACTTTATTGTGTCTCTGGAGATTACTTTCAGAGTCATCAGCTCTCCATTTGGTGAAGGCTGTAATTTCCATTATGTCCTGCTAAAGCTCACTTTGTTGCAATTGAAAAAATAAAAATAAAATATTGATTGAAACTTCTCACACTTTTTCTTCAAAATAAGTTCTGGTCTTTATGCTGACAATACGCTTAAAAGAAAAAGGGTTATGAAATAGAATTGGTTGTGTTATGTGTCTACAAACAGTGCAGTGGAAAAAATGAAGAACAAAACTCTTCATAGACCTTATTTCTGACAGTCACAGCTGTTTCTGGAATCGGTTATCCAAGCATCTGGTTGCAGCTGGTGTAATCCACAGACATTCACCATCTTGATTTGATGACTTCGAAATAAATTGGGAGTCACGGGGAAGTGCCGCAATGCTGACTAGTAGATTGGCCACACATGATCAAACCCCTCTTAATTGAATCACACTGTAATTAGGTTGAAAAAGGTGTGCCAACAGGTGAGACAGTGACTGAGCGTGACAGTTTTTGTCTATGATTAATGCGGCATTAATATTACGCAAAAGGGTGCAAAAGGATATCTTTAAAACAGTGTATTTACGTTTACATTTGCGCCATTTAGCAGACGCCCTTGTGCTTTGAGTCTCTAGCATTGAAAAAATCTATAATGCTACGCTATATTACAAATTTACCGTATTTTCCGGACTATAAGCCGCTACTTTTTACCCACATTTTGAACCCCGCGGCTTAAACAACGAAGCGGCTAATTTATGGATTTTTCCTGTGTTTTTCCCGGTTTTACAAACTTCAAGCCTAAAAACTGAGCCCCATAACATTAGACCAATGAAATTGCCGAACTGGTTAAAGTGAACCAATGAAATTCTTTATATTAAATCAGACGCACTCCCACTGAATCGGGCCGCACCACATCATAAATATAGATGATGGTCCTCTGACGTTTGACCTGCCGCTCACTCGGACTGTCTACAGGAAATGCGAATCATTCGTCACGCTGAAAACAACCGGGCATGAAAAAAACGCACTTCACCTGTATTCTGAGCTGCACGGCATCGGGAGAAAAGATTCACCGATGGTGATTTTTATAATTAATAGTTAATAGTCCGGAAATTACAGTAATATAAATCAGACTATAACTCTTAATTTTTACAAAGCAAACTTGGAAAGTGCTAATTTAAGTGTTTCAGGAAGAGGTAGGTCTTCAACCGTCACTTGAAGTTATCCAGGGACTCCGCTATACGGACATCTAGGGGAATTTCATTCCACCACCTCAGTGCCAGAACAGAGAAGAGCCTTGAAGTATACTGACCTCTCATTCTGAGAGAAGGTGGTACAAGTCGAGCAGTGCTGGAGGATCTCAGACAGCCTGGTGCAGTATTTATTTCTGTATATGTCAAAAGTTTGAAAACAGAGACATATACGTGTTCCTTTTGTTTATATGCAACAAACTAGGTCATTTAATAATATGAATATTTGATTTGACAAAATACATATACATGAACAGATGCTAAACTTTATTTTTTATTGCAAAATCATCCCTTAGTATGAATAACAGCTTTACACACTCTGGGCATCCGGAGAGTTCATTTCTGCAAACATTCAGCTGAAATACTTTGTCATGCTTTTTGTAAAACTTGCCAGAAATGTTCTTTACTAGTTTCTTTCTGTCCTTGCAATCCAGTTTATCCCAGAGCAGTTCAACAAGATTTAGGTGCAGTGACTTGGCAGGCTCTTTCATGATAGATAACATTCCAGCTGACTGTTTACTGCCTAAATAACATTTACAGAGCATGGATGTGTGCTTCAGGTTATTGTCTTGTGTATTTGAATGGATTGCATAGTGTTGGGTTTGGGGTAGGAGTTAGGGTTAGAGTTATAAGTTATAAGTATGGAATAGTAGCTATAAAGACTAGGGGTTTCCAATGTATACATCATAAACCAGCTCTCATTACTCATTACTTTCTCATTACTCTTTCATTATTTGGATATCTGTGTTTGATTTAATTATTAATAGTAAGAGTTTAATTATTTACAAAGTTTTAGCTGGAAAGCCAATTCTAAGTTTATATCAATGTGAATGTGTATCTGGCTTTTAACACATTATTAACACATTTATGGGGTCTTGTATTATTATACATTTATTCAGTTGCTAATGTAACTTGTAAAGGCAGCATTTGTATATTACACAATAAATAATCACTAGGCTGGTTATACAATGATTAGATTTTCTCAGTTTTCTTGCTTTTCTAACCATACTTTTAAACAATAGATTTAGCAATACAACGATATTACAGACTCCTGCACATGTTGCGGAGCAGAAAACTTCTCATCTCATCTGTACACACTCGCCGACACAGTAATCATAAAGAAACTCCTGATATTCTCTGAATCACGTCCTTCTGAGCAGGAAATACATTTTTCTAATGCAGAGCAAAACAAATAAGAGGAATTATTTACCACCTGTTTACATGAATATGCTCATTCAGTGCCAATTCAATGCCATTTATTAAGTAGTAACTTGCACAGCAATATGCATGTTGGATTCTCCACACAAAGTTAATAAAAAAAAAAAGGAAAAAAATCTCAAAAGCGGAAAGTATAACTTGTTATGGTGACTTGTTTTTTATTATTTTTTATTATTACTCTATTTATTTAGCTTTTTTAAAGGAGTCTCCAGTACAAGCACATTCTAATAATCAGAGGTGTACTGTCTACAGGACAGACTTCTTTGCTTGTTTTGTTTTTTCTCTTTAAGTTTTACTTCTATATAAAGGCCTGGTAACAAGAAGTAATTGCGTAAACATACCAATTCAATCAATTGTGGATCAGGATAAATGAATAAAACAACAATGCCATTTGTTCATAAATAACAGGTATCCTGATGCTGACAGTATCAATGGGATGCCTTTACAACAAACTAGTCGTCCTTCTTGCAACAATTTTGTAAACCATGTAAATGTAATCCAAACAGGAAGGCAGCTAGGTCGGACATTTTTCCTTTATTTGACCTTGAAGTAAAAAATTAAACGAGTTCCTTTGCTGGTTACAATCACAATTTGCATGTCCTGAGATGCTTTTTTTTTGCTCAAGACAGTTGTAAAGAGTGGTTATCCGATGTACCACAGCTTTCCTTTTGGCTCGACTGTCTCTCTGACCTTACTCATCAAACAGTGCATTTCCACCTGCAGAACTGCTGCTTCACTGATATTTTCCTTTTTTTATCGGTTTTCCTTTTCACACCACTCTGTGCAAACTCGAGACACTGTTGTGTGTAAATCCTAGGAGATCAGCAGTTTCTGTAATACTCATACCAGAATATCTGTCATGGTCAATACTACTGAGATTACACTTTCCTTCCATTCTGAAGTTTGATGTAAACCTTAACTGAAGTTCCTGACCTGAAAATACATGGTTTTATGCATTGTAGTGCTACACCATGATGAAAATAATAAAGTGGATGGTAAGGATAGGAAGAGTATTTAATAAGTGGTGTGAATACGTGGAGATGCAAATGAAGCGAGTCTGATTCATGATGTTTCAAGTCTTTCTCCACTGTTATGGCTACAAACATATACACATAAATAGTGAGAGAGAGAGAAAAAAAGAGAGGGAGAGAGAGAGAGAGAGAGAGAGAGAGAGAGAGAGAGAGAGAGATGCTTTCTGTAAATATTCCAGCTCTGCCAACACAGCAGCAGCTTAATGCTGGCTATGCATTTTCAGATGCGTGCTAAAATAACACAATTTCCCATGTGCGCAATAGTTTGTCAAAATGTTTTTTCATGTATATAGAAAAAATCTGTCTATGATGCACTGTACTGACAACAGGAATGCTCTGCAGGAACGTTCCAGCGCTTCCATAGAACACTTTACTGATGCCTCGACTTGACTAACTTTTTCACCTTTAACTTGACTGGAGTTCGCATTGCCAAAGGCAAGTTTTACTCCCACACACCACTATTTACTTTTATCCTAAAGTGCAAATCACGCCTCGGTTACTTACATGAATTTTAATTTCGTGAAAATCAAACAAGCAAAGAACACATCGCAGAACTCATTCGTGAACTCCGTCCCTCGTGAAATGCATTAGATATTGTTACATTTCAGTTTGCTTGCCTTTGCATGTACCTTCTATACTTCTTTTTTTTTTTCCCACTGAGGGTCTTTTAGGTCTTTGGTCTCTGGCTGTCCTCCTGTAGGTGACGCTCTGTTCCAATCACCATTAAGAACTTGACTGTAATTTACAAATCGGGAAGGAGAGAACACGACCATTAAAGGCGGAGTTTTCTATTTTAAAGTAGCACACGGGAAGCCCTTGTTTTTTAGAGTTACAATAATTTAGATATGTATATACCGTATAACTGCATACTACGGGAGTCAGTGACAAAATAAAAAACTCGGACCGGAGGACTCATGAGATAAACTACTAATTTATGCTTCCTGTGCAATACATCCCATAGCATCTATGGTAGTCATGTGAAGGAATGATTTAGACTAGAAGAGTCGAGAGGTAAGGTGTTCATTTCTGTTTCTGGTACATAACCCACAGAGATTTTGCGATGCTTGGCTCATGAGCGTCCAATAGAATATGGATGAATCACTCTTTAAGATGACTCGTTCAAACAAATAGTTCATTAAGGAACCATCACTACTTCTTTCGGTCACGTTGGCTCCTTGTTAGGTTGTGTGTGAATCCACATTACCTCATGTAGGTATTGCTGCATGTCTAGACAAACTAGATTACATTATAAACAATAATTTTTTTGTTGTTAGGTTAACGTAGTGTAGTTAAATAATTAGCTACAGCTTAGTGTATTTCTCCAGGTTCTTCTACCTAGGTTCTTCTACATACCTAATTTTTTACATTCACGTTCTTTACTGTCTGTAATTTCCATATACAGGTAAGTTATGATGGTGGACTTATGATGCAGAAGCATGCTGATGACCTCATTATAACTTGAGTCAAGATTTGGCCCGGACTATCCAGGAATCTTAAAGAATGTTGATCAGTATGGGGTAGTATACTGTCATTTGTTGATAATTATAATACATAATTTAACAAAACTAAGCAATTTACAGTACTGTAATGTATAAACTTTACAGAATATATGTGTGTGGCAAAGGGCACATTGATAAGAACACCGATAAACACCGATAAAAACAGGCAAAAATTAAATTTTGGCTTTGAAACACCAAAGAAAAATTTGCTCTCTAACACCGAGACTCTGACGACCACTCGTAAGAGAAAGGCGTCTCACAAGCCGAGAGATTCGTACATCCTGGCAGCATCCCGACATATTCTTCAAAAACAGGGCGTTTTTTTAACATTATTTTTCTATCGTCATCTTAAGTCCAACCTTTTTTCCTACATATACCCACCATCATTATTGTCCAACTAACCCACAATATTTAGCTCTTTTTGTTTCTGCACTTGCCCTAGGCCCTTCCTTCCTGTTAGAACTAAACAGTTATAGATGTTAGAATGTTTCGTACAAGCCATGTTGTGGGAAAGTAGGCAAATTTTAGGCATATTTTGTAACGATAACTCAAATCACAAATGTTACCTTTGGGTTTTTTGTTTTTTTCTAGGTTCTAGGTTCTCTTTAACTGTCCAAAAACAGAGTAAAGGCTAAATTCCCACTAGATGTGAAATGTCTGAGGTGGTTTCTTCTATCCTGTACTCAGAGATTTTTTTTGGGGGGGATTGGCTCTAAAACTATATATATATATATATATATATATATAAATGTAGATATATATAAAACTAAAAATATATTTTAAATATTATTTTACATCTTCATTCTTTTTTATTCCTACATACCCGCAACATCAGATACTTGTCATGTACCAAACAGACCATCTTCATCATTTTTAAAAATTCTTTCCTTCTATTTCTTCCCAGAAAGTTGCCTTAACTTTTTAATTAACCATTACTATTTTATACACCACTGCTATCCCGCTGTATAAGACTACATTTTTTTCCCTTTTTCAACAGTCCGTCAGACAAGTATATTAAAATATAAAAAAGGGATCCATAATGATGTAAGAAAATGTATAACAAAGGCTTTGTGTTCCTTTGTGAACAATCTTACCCTAGGAGAATTCTTTTTCTTCTTATTAACTTGATTCACTACTTTTTTTTACTGATTTTTACTGATTAGGATACATGCTTTAAACCAAAAAGCTTTGGAACGATCTCAAAAGTAAACACTTACAAGCTCTCTTTTTTTTTTATTATTTCCCATTCAAAGCTGGCATGAAAACATAATGATTTAGTCTTGCCAAGAGTTGGGCTGCGGACATTGGATCGATTCCAGCATGTTTTAACACTTTCCTGCCTTTTTTATTTGATTTTACTTTTTTAAGGTCATGTGATATGTTTTTCAGAACACTGGTTTAAAGCACCATATCGAAGGCTATACTTATCAGAAAATCTCTTACAAGCCTGGAAGGTGCAGGCAACATTTTAAAGCAACACCTTCTGCACACGAGTGTTGTATAAAGGCTAAAACAAATCATCATCTAATGTTTCCTTAGCTGAAAATTGAATTACGGAAAGCTGCAGTATATAAAGTTTTTTTTTGAACAACAATTTATACAGCGTCTGACTCAGCACAAGCAGAACCCCAAAAACAGATACTAATTAGAGTCAAACTGGGAAAACTTATGTTGGTACAAACACATGGCTTTCAGACAATGACAAATGATGTAATTTAATATGATTATTGCAGTTTCCATGATGTATATACTAAATATACATAGAATACAGAGATGGAAAGAGTGCAAAATATACTGACTTATATAAAGGTACTAATAGTTTAGTAGTAATTCTTTAAAGCAACAAAACACAAAAAGTGCTGATCACAAAAATTACTCAAGTACGACCTAATAGTGTATGGGTTAAAAAACAGAGACTTGTGTGTTTTAGTGACTGGTCTTTGGGGTGGACAAGTCTAAGACAAAGACTCGTCCACCTCAGAGACCAGACATCAAAACATCCCCAAGAAGATCAAGATCTCTTCATATGTCTACCAGAAAACCAGACCAAATGAAACCCCCCTATCCACACCCACATTTGCTTATCACCACCTCCTATGGTTCCAGTCACTCTCCCTTTACTCTCATTCTTTGGGGCAGTTACAGTACAACCTCCTAACTCCTTATTCCTGACACCTTCTTCTCCACTCTCACCTCCCCCTTGTCTCTTAACAAGGCTATCCAGGGAGCGAAAGATGGTTGACTCTTATCCTTGGCCAACTTCCCTGGAGACTGAAAATGCTGGTCAGATGTGTAGTGAAACATTTTAATACAACATAATAGAAGTCTAGTTGACCTGATTCAACTTCCAGATAACCGCACCTGGATGACTGAAAATAAAATAAAATATAATAAAAAAAAAAAAAAATCTAATTAGCAATATTTATATGTCTACAATTTACTCTTTCAATATGTATATATTTATACACATTTAAATATGTTTTGTTGTTGGCTGGTCAAGTGAGCTATGCTGAAGTTAAAACTACAGTAGTACCTCGGTTTGCGAGCATAATCCATTCCGGAAAACAATTTACTTTTAATCAGAGCGAATTTTCCTATAAGAATTCATGTAAATTGAGATAGAGTTCTAGGCTCCCAAAAATAAAAGTATACATTACAATATACAGCAATACAGTATATTAATGCAATTATAAGTGATGTTAAATCTAAAATAAATAAACATGATCTTTACTGTACCTTTGAGAAGACTCGAGGCTGATGAAGGCTGAGTTGATGTGTGGAGGAGGATGAGAAGGAGGAGAAGGAGGAGAATTCTTTGGAAGAAGAGTCTCCTTCCGTTATGATTTTGGGAAGACCATTATATTATATAGACCATATATTTTTTTTTTGCTGCTTTGACTAAACTTTAGCTTTTTAGATTAACTTTTTTTTTTGTTATTTACTTGACTCTCCTTTTTTCTCAACTTTAATCAAAAACGTTTCGCTCGATGCTCCTACATCGGATTTTCGCTCCCAATCCGATGCAAAATTTAATGTAAGATTTTTGCTCATACTACAAAGCACTCGTAAACTGCGTTACTCGAGGTTTTACTGCACCTTCATTATGTATAGTTTATAAAGAAACCAAATGTTAGCCAAATGTCAAATTGCTAGATTTGTACATTGCTTTCTTTTTCAGCTAGCTAGATTTGGTTAACTCAATAGACAGAAAAATCACTAACAAATATCATACATTTTATCCAAACAACCACCTTGCTTGCTAGTCTAGTTCACTCAGCGTACTAATGTCTTCCCTGTGTGCACTTCCAGAGGGTGCATATTGATCTGTGAACTAGTGAAATCCCCACAGGGGTTAAGCATGTATAATTTGCTGATCATTCTGTTTCCTTTGAAGCCTTTAAAGCTGAAAGTAGATTGGAGGAAAGGGAAGCTTATCTGTCTCCACTGTCTCAGAGCCTGTTGCACAATGCTTGATTAGCATTTGAACCCTGAAGTATAGTTTTTCTTTTTTTTTTAGTCTGGAAACTGACTAACTAAAATGTGTTTTTTACTTGTCAAATGTACTTTTACAGCACACTGAAATTCTTTCTTCGCATATCCCAGCTATGTTAGCTGGGGTCAGAGCACAGGGTCGGCCATGATACAGTGCACTTAGGTATAAGGGCCTTACTCAAGGGCCCCAGGAGTGCCAGCTTGGCGATACTGTGGCTTGAACTCCTAATTTTCACATCAGTATCCCAGAGCCTTAATGACTATTAGCTCTGAACCTAAAATAATTTACACTTTGAACAGCTTTTATTGGCTTCCAGCTAATACTAGTTAGGAATCAATTGATGATTTTTTCGTTAACACATGCAATGAAAAAGGACTAGTGAACCGATCTCATTAAATTACTTTAAATAACCAAGTAAAGCCTGAAGCAACCTAGCAAGATATTATGCCAACATAACATCGAAACCTTCATTAATTGATTGTATACTGCACCTGTCTTGTTCACTACATCAGTGCAGCAGATTGTTGTCAAAGTTGTAGCATTTCTCGTACTACTTATTATGACAGGTTGTCTTTTGAGATTCGAGGAAATTTGACTTCCGTGGGGGAAAAAAATGCAACATTTGTTTGGAAGACATACTATTTGGTGAAGTGTGAAAAGACCTTCTAAAGGCGTATGGACTGGTTCTCATTAAAGGAAGTTGCCAGCCAGAGAGAGATGATGAATGAAGAGAAATTGTGTTTTTGGTCACTAGTCTATTTTTATATATTTATTTATTTATTTATTTATTTATAATCATTATTATTATTATTATTATTATTATTATTATTATTATTATTATTATTATTATTATTATTATTATTTTAGCATACCAGTTCTGTTTATAGCTTTAGTTAAGGTACCTAGACAGGCTACATTATGATGTTTGATGCATGTCTTTACCAAAACCAGTTTCCATCTAAGTGTTGCCAATCTTTTGTCTCGGATGCCTGCATTAATAGAACAAAACTAATGAGTAGCACTAATGCACTGCCAATTATGTTGTTAAGGACTTGCAGAAAAAAAAAAAGCTCCCCCAGAGGCTTTGTTCATATAAAGATGGCCAGCAACACATGTTCCATGGCTATGTTCCTTTCCCCGAGTCTTCCTCACCTCATTACTCAAAGCATTGCTGCTCACCTGTTTCAACGGGCCACTGGGGCAATTATGGTCATTCATTAGCAGGTTAGCGTGGCAGCTGTGTTGTCTTTTACTCCCGTCGCTTTCAGCTATAATTACATTCCGCAGTTCAGCAAGAAGGAGTGCTGCCTCTCCTGCTGATTAGAGAAGCCTTGAACTCCTTGGAGCTGTAATTGTAGATTGTATCACGTATCAGCTAAGACCTAGTATACTGACCCTTGAGAGATCAACCTTAAATGGGTAGAAATGTGTGCTTCATAGGTTAAATCAGTAACAATAGTGAGTGTGTGGATGGGTCCACTAGATGGAGGGTCTGAAAGGTTTGCCCTTAAGCGATAGAATTAATACCCTCCTGGTTATTTCTGCGTGTTTGGGTGCTCATGGTAGTTTTTAGTTTTCCAAATTACAAATTATTGCACTTACTGTCACTTTTCATTATCCACAAATTACAATAGTTGAACCAGTGTCACTATTTATTATCCACAAATTACAACGGTTGCACCAGTGTCATTATTTATTATCCACCAATCATGACTGGATCGATATGGACTCCGAGGGAAGGAAGGCATGTTTTTTTTTTTTTTGACTACTAGTAAAAATATTGGGAATAGGAAGCCTCAAAAATAATACTACCTATGAGCAAGTTAGTGTTGCTATCATTGTTGAACCTTTGAATACTAAGTCTTTTCAAACTGTTACACATGAATATATGAATAAACACAATGAAAAACAGGCAACACTATTTATTAAAATTTATGCTTTAAATTTGCAAGTGCATTTAGAGCAATTTTGTAAATAATACTTTTTATGAATAAACAATCTAGGCACATAATATATTATATATATTATTATAATAATCTATTACATAATATATATATATATATATATATATATATATATATTATGTAATAAAAAATTATTATGATTATTATTATTATAATTGATTTTTATATTTTGTTTTATGTGACTCTTAGGACACACTTTGGTCTCCATAGTGCTGTGATATGTAGCAGTGGTGATGAGAGAATGCGCTCAAGAAACAGTTTAGCGAGAAGAAATCAATCTATATTTCAAATATTGGTCACAATTTATTGGTAATTATAATGAATAATTTTTTTACTGATGCATGTTAAAAATGATGCATAGCAATACAGATGTCAACTTGTATCCAATGCACACTTTAAATCGAAGCATCACATTGTTAACATTTATGCTGATGCCAATATACAAATTGATGAATCTTACCATTCCTAATATATATTTAGATAAGATACATACACACAAACTATAACAAGCAAATCCCATTCCACATTTAGTCCCCATTTGTTGTTGTAATAACCCCCACTCTTCTGGGAAGATGTTCCACTAGATTTTATTTTGGATTATGTTTGGGTAAATTTGTGCTCATTTAACCACAGCTGCATTTGTAAAAACAGGCATTGATATCAGTTGAGGAAGCCTGCTGTTCTATAGTATTGAGGTCAGAGCTCTATTACAGCCCACTCAAGATTCATTTTTCATAGCGTTTACTATCATCTATCTATCTATCTATCTATCTATCTATCTATCTATCTATCTATC
>JAAIIK010000101.1:4430637-4446164 GCA_014706435.1 Silurus glanis | reverse complement strand
CTATCTATCTATCTATCTATCTATCTATCTATCTATCTATCTATCTAGCTATCTGTCTGTCTGTCTGTCTGTCTGTCTGTCTGTCTGTCTGTCTGTCTGTCTGTCTGTTTATATATGCATGTATGTATGTATGTATGTATGTATATGGAGCTTTTTGGAACACAGTCATTTAGGTGTGCCATTTCTTACTGTGCCACTGAGGCTAAATAAATAAATAAATAAATAAATAACCCTATTTTTCTAGGAAGAAAAGATCATAACTCCAGTACATGATAAATCGCCCTCCTCCGTATATCTTATGAGGACATTTAAATTATTTTTAAGAATAAAACGAATGTCAAACCCTGTTGCTGGGACAAAGGTGAGATTTTCTTCCTCTCATTGTTGTTTGACTCACTTTAGGAAAATATGCATTAGGTTTTTTCAAGATGTACTGCTTGATTTTTGCAGGCCAAAGGGTCAGGGGAGAAATAACACTACTTCGTCTGGACCTTTTTTCAGATCTGCAAATATTTATCCCAGTACTGGAGTTTAACATTGAGAGAGAAATGTGCAGTAATATGCCTAAATTGTTTGGTAAAACATTAATACTATCTTTGTTAGAAAGTGTTCAGGGATAGTGTGAAGAACATGACACAGACTTCTAGGTGTTGATTTGGCCCCAGCTTCCACAGATCTTAATCTGATTAAGCATCTGTATGATGTGCTTGGGCAAACAAGTCCAATCCAAGGAACTTAGTGATTTAAAGGATCTGCGGCTAACATCGTGGTGCCAGTTTGGGTAGCACATCTTCAGAAGTCTTGTGATAGATAGGAGCTGTTTTGTTGGCGCAAGGGACACAATTAGGGTGGTGGTGTTAATGTTATGCTTTATCGTGTATACTGTTCTTTTCTGGGTGTAAAAATAAGCAGCGGTGTTCTTGTTTCATCTTGAAAACTGGAAAAAAAAGCCATTAAAACACTTGTATGCTCACACTAGGTCTCTGCAGAACGTGCAGAAATGTAGTTTTGTCTCGCATCTCACAGGACAGCATTAGCAGTAGTGATGTTCATTGTCTACCGGATGCTACTTGAGAGCACTCTCTGTGTATGATAACAGCCATGTGCTCAGGCTGGCTTTGCTGCTTTGTCTTTCCTGTATTCACCACATGACTCATCAAAGAGCCTGTGCAGGTCTGATAGAGTCGCACTCCTCCATCCTACCCCCTCCCTCGCTACACTGCCCACTCGTCTGCCTCTGTCTCTTCCATGGAGCACATCTTTCCTTCTAATCACTCCATGATTTGCTGGTCATCCATTGGTAGGCTGGTAGGAGGCTAAATGCTGCCTGACAAAGGGCTGGTACTCCTAAACAAAGAATTATGATCCTCATATCTCGGTGTTCAGGCCAAATCCTAATAGTTTTCACTGATCCAAAAAGGGATCACAGCTAGTTGGAGATGAAAACAAAAGGCACAATGGCAAATGCACAATTTTCCAAGTCTTTGTTAGACTGTAATAATACCATACCATACCATACCATCTTCTCCCGCTTATCCGAGACCGGGTCGCGGGGGCAGCAGTCTAAGCAGAGATGCCCAGACTTCCCTCTCCCTAGACACTTCTTCCAGCTCTTCCGGGGGGACACCGAGGCGTTCCCAGGCCAGCCGGGAGACATAGTCTCTCCAGCGTGTCCTAGGTCTTCCCCGGGGTCTCCTCCCAGTGGGACGCGCCCGGAACACCTTCCCAGGAAGGCGTCCAGGAGGCATCCGGAACAGATGCCCGAGCCACCTCAGCTGACCCCTCTCGATGTGGAGGAGCAGCGGCTCTACTCTGAGCTCCTCCCGAGTGACCGAGCTTCTCACCCTATCTCTAAGGGATCGCCCAGCCACCCTGCGGAGAAAGCTCATTTCGGCCGCCTGTATCCGGGATCTTGTCCTTTCGGTCATGACCCAGAGCTCATGGCCATAGGTGAGAGTAGGAACGTAGATTGACCGGTAAATCGAGAGTTTCGCCTTGCGGCTCAGCTCTTTCTTTACCACGACAGACCGGTACATCGACCGCATTACTGCAGAAGATGCACCGATCCGTCTGTCAATCTCCCGTTCCACCCTTCCCTCACTCGTGAACAAAACCCCAAGATACTTAAACTCCTCCACTTGCGGCAGGAACTCTCCACCAACCTGAAGTGGGCAAGCCACCCTTTTCCGACTGAGGACCATGGCCTCGGATTTGGAGGTGCTGATTCTCATCCCAGCCGCTTCACACTCGGCTGCAAACCGTCCCAGTGCGTGCTGAAGGTCCTGGTCTGATGAAGCCAACACGACAACATCATCTGCAAAGAGCAGAGACGAAATCGTGTTGTCACCAAACCGGACACCCTCCGGCCCCTGGCTGCGCCTAGAAATTCTGTCCATAAAAATTATGAACAGAACCGGTGACAAAGGGCAGCCCTGCCGGAGTCCAACATGCACCGGGAACAAGTCTGACTTACTGCCGGCAATGCGAACCAAGCTCCTGCTTCGGTCGTACAGGGACCGGACAGCCCTTAGTAAAGGGCCCCGGACCCCATACTCCGGGAGCACCCTCCACAGGCCGCTGCGAGGGACACAGTCGAATGCCTTTTCCAAATCCACAAAACACATGTGGACTGGTTGGGCAAACTCCCATGAACCCTCCAGCACCCTGTAGAGGGTATAGAGCTGGTCCAATGTTCCACGGCCTGGACGAAAACCACACTGTTCCTCCTGAATCCGAGGTTCTACTATCGGCCGTATTCTCCTCTCCAGTACCCTGGCATAGACTTTCCCAGGTAGGCTGAGAAGTGTGATCCCCCTATAGTTGGAACACACCCTTCGGTCCCCCTTCTTAAAAAGAGGGACCACCACCCCGGTCTGCCATTCCAGAGGCACTGTCCCCGACCGCCACGCGATGCTGCAGAGGCGTGTCAGCCAAGACAGCCCCACAACATCCAGAGACTTGAGGTACTCAGGGCGGATCTCATCCACCCCCGGTGCCTTGCCACCGAGGAGTTTCTTTACTACCTCGGTGACTTCAGCTTGGGTGATGGACGAGTCCACCTCTGAGCCCTCAGCCTCTGCTTCCTCAATGGAAGACGTGACGGCGGGATTGAGGAGATCCTCGAAGTATTCTTTCCACCGTCCAACGACATCCCCAGTTGAGGTCAACAGCTCCCCACCTCCACTGTAAACAGCATTGGTAGGGCACTGCTTCCCTCTCCTGAGGCGCCGGACGGTTTGCCAGAATCTCTTCGAGGCCAGCCGATAGTCCTTCTCCATGGCCTCACCGAACTCCTCCCAGGCCCGAGTTTTTGCCTCCACAACCACCCGGGCTGCAGTTCGCTTGGCCTGCCGGTACCTGTCAGCTGCCTCAGGAGTCCCACAAGCCAACCAGGCCCGATAGGACTCCTTCTTCAGTTTGACAGCATCCCTTACTTCCGGTTTCCACCACCGGGTTCGGGGATTGCCGCCTCGACAGGCACCGGAGACCTTACAGCCACAGCTCCGAGTGGCCGCTTCGACAATGGAGGTGGAGAACATGGTCCACTCGGACTCAATATCTCCGGCCTCCCTCGGGATCCGGTCAAAGCTCCGCCGGAGGTGGGAGTTGAAGATCTCTCTGACAGGAGACTCGGCCAAACGTTCCCAGCAGACCCTCACAGTACGCTTGGGTCTGCCGAGTCTGTCCAGCTTCCTCCCCCGCCATCGGATCCAACTCACCACCAGGTGGTGATCAGTTGACAGCTCCGCCCCTCTCTTTACCCGAGTGTCCAAGACATACGGCCGCAGGTCAGATGAAACGACCACAAAGTCGATCATCGACCTATGGCCTAGGGTGTCCTGGTGCCACGTGCACTGATGGACACCCTTATGCTTGAACATGGTGTTCGTTATGGACAAACTGTAACTAGCACAGAAGTCCAATAACTGAACACCGCTCGGGTTCAGATCAGGGGGGCCGTTCCTCCCAATCACGCCCCTCCAGGTATCACTGTCGCTGCCCACGTGGGCATTGAAGTCTCCCAGTAGAACGACGGAGTCCCCAGTCGGAGCACTGTCCAGCACCCCTCCCAGAGACCCCAAGAAGGCCGGGTACTCTACACTGCCGTTTGGCCCGTAGGCACACACGACAGTGAGAGACCTATCCCCGACCCGTAGGCGCAGGGAAACGACCCTCTCATTCACCGGGGTAAACTCCAACACATGGCGGCTGAGCTGGGGGGCTATAAGCAAACCCACACCAGCCCGCCGCCTTTCACCATGGGCAACTCCAGAGTGGTGAAGAGTCCATCCTCTCTCGAGGAGTGTGGTTCCAGAGCCCAAGCCGTGCGTAGAGGTGATCCCGACTATCTCTAGTCGGAACCTCTCAACCTCACGCACAATCTCAGGCTCCTTCCCCGCCAGCGAGGTGACATTCCACGTCCCTAGGGCTAGCTTCCGTGTCCAGGGATCGGGTTGTCGAGGCCCCCGCCTTCGACTGCTGCCCGATCCTCTCAGCACCGACCCCTTACGGTCCCTCCTGCAGGTGGTGAGCCCACTGGAAGACTGTAATAATAATAATTTTTATTATTTTTTTTTTCTGTAATTTTTTTTTTTTTTTTTTTTTTTTAATATACTGTAATAATAATAAAAATAATAATAATAATAATAATAATAATAATAATAATAATAATAATAATAATAATAATAATAATTCATGCAAACTCATGCATGACGTATTGTCATGCAAACAATACGTATTGATTTGGAGTATAAATATGATTATATGTATACGCAAACACATGGTTGCCTACATTTAAAAGATGTCATAATTCACCTGTAGAATTAAAGGCTAATATGGCACAAAATAACAATAAATTTATAATAATGTGATGCAATTTAGTAGCCCCCTGAAAAATGATCCAAAGAATTGCACCATAATTAAGAGAATTTAAAATTGAATTCTGTTGATAACAAAGGCATTCAAAACCAGGTACCCTGAGCACATCTCACTATTAGTCCATTAATCCAGGTTCGAATACATAGAAGGCAAAATGTAAAAGAAAGAAATACAGTCCAACATAAAAGAGTAAAGTATCATTTGCACTTCTTTCTATTTTATTCCATTTATTTACAATTTACTGTTTCTTAAAAATAGTGTACCTACTTTCATACTTGTACACATACTTTTTACTATTGAGCATAATGTCAGAGCAAAAACTCGGCGGAGCCATATATTCATCTGTTCAATCCCTTTAAATGAAAGTTTGAAGGCTTTTGGCAAAATCCTACAAATGGCTGCCATTGGAGTTCCTCCTACAAGGTGCCTTGCATAGACCTCATCATGTCAGAATGTACTGTAGCTCTATCCTCTGAGGAAACACGTGGTCACTTACACCCACCACAACATGTCTGTCATGTGGTTGAACAAAAAAAATAAAAAAATTGCTTGGCTGTTTTCCTGGGGCCTGCAATTTAGGTTCTAGCGGTTGTGGCCACAGATGGCCCATGTGCCCATTTACTGTATGAGGCCCCAATTACAAATGTTGGCAACCCCTCTAATAGACAATCAGCCCAGACTATATATATATATATATATATATAGAAGATCCATTATGTTAAAAACAAGGCAAATAAACTTGAATGCTTTACTTACCTTTACAGTACCTCATTTAAAGCAACTTAGTTTGTCAAGGAAGGTCATAATCATTCCAAGCTCCTCATACCTACACTAGAGAAAAGTCAGCTGGGTGCAGAACAATACTGGAAGATGTTACTAGGTAATATGTCCATCACAGTGCACTGAGAATAAGCAAGCTTTGTGACATGAGGAGTGAAACTTAGACACGAGGTTTACTGAAGATGTTCAAGGTTTATAGGAAAAAGATGTGCTCACTCTAAAATCTAATGCCATCACCATTCCACCAGAAACTTTGAGGCAACAATTCTCAGGGAGATGAAAACACTACAGGGTTTCTAAGAAGTCATCTTATAACTAAACGTAAACGCGTAAAAATGTCCAAAATAAACTATGTAATCATCCATGTAATAAAGTTTTCTTTACAAGTGAACATAACACTTGGATCACATTGTTGTTCTTAACCTGTGCTGGCAAAACATTAAGACACTAACATTAGGAGTGGTGAAGTAAATTTGGTCCTCAAAGTTGATGTGTTTGAAGCAGGAAAAATGGGCAAGTGTAAGGATTTGAGCGAGTTTGACGTGGGCCAAATTGTGATGTCAGTCTCCAAAACTGCAGCTCTTGTGGGCTGTTTCCAGCCTGCAGTCATCAGTATCTATTAAAAGTTGTCCAAGGTAGGAACAGCGGTGAACCGGCGACAGGGTCACGGGTAGCAAAGGCTCATTGACGCATGTGGGGAGCGAAGGCTGGCCCGTGTGGTTCGATCCAACAGATGAGCTCCTGTAGCTTAAATTGCTGAAGAATTGAATGCTGTTAATGCTTGATATTAGGTGGGTGGTTATAATGTTTTGCCTAATCAGTGGCCATAATGTTATGCCTGGTTGGTGTATATGCCACAGAAAATCAGAGAAAAACCTAATTAATTCCCTTTGCAATTTAACAACGCCTATAGTATATATTTTTAAAGCTCAGTGATGAAGTCAGGGCAGAGTCTTTAAATGAAATCGGTTTTATTCTCGGTTTTTCCCTGGATGTAACCAAATTTTCAAATGCTATCACTTATGTTTAAATATGTGCAAATTGGAAACACATTTAAAATTCAAATAGGAAGGGATTTCCCAAGCCACCACACATAAACCATTGCAGATAGAAGTGCTGCATCAGGAGGTAAGATGATCTCAGCTGCAAGATATACGGCTTCATATTTATGTGGTATTAAATCAGAAAGTAAGTTGGGTAGGTGGGGGGGGTTGAAGCTCATCTGAACTGAACTCAGAATATCAGGCTGGAACACAAATCTGAAGTACTAACTTATCTAAAGCACTAACAATCAAAATAAGATATACGAGGGGTAGCAGAGGGCAAAAAGGAATGCGCGAGAATCCGCAAGTCATATACTAAGGTGAAAGTTAAGGCTTTAAATCCGATTTGTTAAGCTTTATTTTAAGCGAACAGAAAATAGCTGCTTGTGAGGACCTCATTATGTAGAACACCTACAACATAAGTGCTCTAGTGTTCTTTTTCCATTCCTATTTTTCTTATTATGCATTTTTTAATCTATCCACAAGGAATAAATACATTCAAAACATTCCTCTCTTCCTCGTGACTTTTTTTTTTTTATTTCCCTGTCTGCTCTGTGCTTCTCTAAGAGTATTTTTTTTCCCTACAATTCAACAGTGACCTGGTGATACGCTATAAAGTTTGGTGATTGCACTTGCAATGTGTACTGAGGCATATCAGGACACTCACATTTCTCATTACACCTCCACTTTTAAGACTGTCCTTGCCGTCATGGCTGCAGCTTCCCGTCTGGAAGCCCTATTCCTCTTGATAAAGGCCCGTCTCTTGCACATCACATTCAATTTAGCTCACATAATGGATTCACCACATTAACTGTCTCACTGTTGCTGTAAGCTAATGCTGCTCTTTGAACACCAAGCCATTGAGGGGTTTACCTATTCTGGAGAGAGCAAGAAAGAAGAGGAAGAGAGCAAGAAAGATAATGAGTGAGTGGGAAAGTGCAAATTATGATATCAGGATAGAGTTTCCTTAAGAATGAGAGGTGAAGATAGGGAAAGGGAGTAAGGGAGAATATAAAGACAGAGAGAGAGTATGAGGAAGGAAACAGAGAAAGCGAAAGAACGTCTTTAGAAAGCAGCAGACAGGAAAATAAAAATATATAATGGATAGTGAGGATGAAGAAAGATGTGTCCTCCCTGCTTTGAGGCCACAGCGCAGCTGTAAATGTCAAGAAATTCTTTAAATACGGCAAAGCCATAACGGCTATATAAGGCTATTCTACTCGCCATTGTCAGTCATTTCTGCCTTCTATAAATACCATGACATTTTTCCACCCCAGTCACAGTGTCCAGTGTGGCGAATAATAAGCAAAGAACTACGGGGGAGAGGAAGTCAAAATGGCTGATTGTAAAAAGGTCGCTGGCTTTTCATCCATGCGTATAAATGCTATGTATTGTCAGCTGAATGTTAAAGCCAACGTTTTGGTGTAATGGCAAGCTTTCTGAGAGATTGATGTGTTTTAAGAGGTCACAGGTTTCAGTGTTGCACATGCTGTCAGTCAGAATAATATTTTATGGTAAACTATGGAGTGGTGTGGTGGGTCATGAGATGATTTACGTAGGTCTGACGTTTATCTGCTGCCACAGCATGCAGCACACTGCCAGCTACAGTGAATAATGCTAAAACCAGGAACTAAAATACATAATTGGAGTTTTAAGCATTTGAAGGACACAATTTGTCATACATTTGAAAGCACAAAAATGGTATTTAAACAATGGAAACTAAAGAAGGAATGGGTTTTGCAATACTTACCACAAGGGTCGATACTTGATTTTTGGCAACTCCAAGTTGTCTCGCTTACAGTACGTCTCCACTATTTTTCAGTAACTTGCAACAGCATCCGTAGTTGAAAAGAATTTGAATAGATATCAATCAGTGTTTGACTAATCAATATCATTCTATTATTAAATTGGTGTGTTACGAGTAACATTAAAGTCTTTCCACATAAACTGAGTTGATTAGGTCAGAAGAGTCTTGTGACAAAAATGATAATAGGAACATTATAGCCATAATAAATCATAGTACTATGAATACTTAAATACATTTATTCCATTCCTATTTTTGTACTTTTACTCAAGTGAAAGTTTAAAAGGAGCATTTACTGGACTAATATTTTACCTAGTGGATCTCCAATCCAAGTACATGGTTTGTGTACTTCATCTATCATTTCGAATTTTGAACATCTAGATCCTGATATTTTTCAGTTGACAATTACACAGCCCGTGTCAGATTGGACGGGGACCATTTTGGAGCATCAATTTCACACACAGTCTTTTATTCACATTGAACACCTTTCTTGGTTTTGAACCAAGTGTAGCTCTGATAGTATGCTTAAGGTCACCGACTATTTCTTTGTAAATTTGTCCATTATGGATGCAAAACTGGGAAGTACACTAAACAGTTTGGTCCTGTACAATTCTATTTGCAACTACTGTATCTACTTGAATTATTGACCTCCTGGCTGTAGACAGTAAGGATTGAAAATATAAATATAATTTACGTTGACTTTAAAAAGGCCAACTCCATAGATGCCTACTGTTTTTCAGCCTGTTTAACCACAACTGTACCAAGAGTTAAAATATAACTATGAACTCATACAGTATACATTAATGAACAAAAGGAAATAAGCAGTCTGTTTATATGGTGCATAAAAAACAATCACACCATGAATGTCACCAAAGAGCAAAGAGCTCATTGTGAACTTCTACACCGACAGCTTCAAATCCTGCACATGCACCTGTCAGACTCACCAGCAGTATCATTAGAAAAGCACAGAAATCTGTTCTTTGTGAGGAGACTCAAAGACTTAGGAACGAACACCTTTTCTCTGGTCTCAGTGAGCTTTGGGAACCTGGCTGTGCAAGATTTCAGGCTTCTACAAAAGGCAGTTAAAACGGCTTCCAAAGTCTTTCGTAATGAGCTTCTCGCTTTCCAACAGCATTGCACTCAGCTCATGTTCTGTTCTCCTGTTACCGCTCTGGCAAACACTTCCGAGACACCCCTAGCCTCAAAAAATAGCTTCTTCCCACAGGCTGTTACTCAACAGCCGAGGATAATGACCATCTCAATGCCATCTCACTTTATATCATATCAAATGTACAACAAAACATCTCTTATTCACCAGTCATTTCGGAGGTTTTACACTTTCATATTGACTCAATACAAGTATTTACAATGTGTATTATAACTTATAATTATAACTTTACTAAAAACGAGTACATTTCAAATTCTCACTGTCTTTTCCCTTTGTTCTATGCATACAAGGTTTGAAATGTCTTTGGAGGAGCCTGCAGCTTAAGTACAAGCTTTTCATTGTATACAGATGCTTATAAATTCTTTATTCTCTGAATAAACTGTAATCAGTCATCACTCATTCTTCCACTCAGGCCTGCACTAACTCCCACACAATGCTCAACTCACTGACAGCTCAAGGACACTCATGAACAATTTCTTCACATGTTTCTCTCACTTTGGGACATACTGCAATAATTCTAAGGGCACTATTGACACTTTATTGCCGCTAAGGACTAAGTACTGCAATATATTATAATTCACGGATCATATTTATTACACACTACTAGTTCATTGGAAATTAAATGGTACTTTGTACCTGCCTTTCATAATGTCCTCCTGTATGTCTTTAGAGGACTGCACAGACACTACAACTAAACAAAGATACCACCTAGCTTCAGCTAACACATTTCTTATAGGGTAGCATTAAAGATTACCTTTACTTGAACTAGGAAAGCTGAATCTGTTCCAGGTTGGAGTAGAAGATCTTGAGTTGCCTGCTATAGAGCTCTGACCTCAATCCTATTTAACACCTTTAGGATTAATTGGAACGCTGACTGCACCCCAGGCCTCCTCACCTCACCTACATCAGTGAGGTGGGATGGGATGTTCGAAAGAAATGTAAACATGTTATGGTCAGGTGTCCATAAAATGTTGTCCATATGTTTTCCTGAGGTAACAAGTATTTCAATGTACAATTCATTAGTGCACACAGCAATACAACTTCAATTTGAAACTTCTTCCCAGTTTTTAAACAAAGGATTTCATGGTGTTCTGCGCTTTTTAGACCCAAACCCTGATTATTTTTTGTCCTTTGTGTTGGACAACTCTGCCGTTGACTTATTTTCCTAGCTTTCTGAATAGTATTTGGTTTTTAAAGTGATTGGGTGAATTATTTAATAGTATTAATGTCATTTATAAAAAATAGTATGTCTAAACAAAAAAAAATCATCTTCAGGTGTCTGAAAAAATGTGGAAAAGTTCAAGAGAAGTACAATATATCTAGTTAATGTGACTGTACTTAAACTTTTACCACAAAGGCCTTATTCATTAAATGTTTGCTCCATCATAAAGAATAAAAGCTGAGTCAAAAATATTGTGTAGATATTACTCTAATGAAGGATCTATTCAGATTTATAAAATCTGATTGGCATTGCTAGCTTTAATGCTGTATAGCAACATATGCTAATTTTGGCACCAACAGTGCTAAAGCATCGACAGAATTTCACAAAAAACAAACAAAAAAAAAAAACAGTTTTTGCAAATGCATATCTTGCCAAGTTACTTTATTATGTATTTGTTGGAAGAAATATAAAAAACCCACACACACTATATTGAAAGAAAATCTTCACCCCACTCCACGTTTTATGCCTCAGGTTCAATTACATCAACGTCGCCATCAGCCTCCTCTTCTGCACAGTATGTAGTTCTGAAAAGCAGTTCTTCAATGAGCTTGGAAACACATACTGTACACTTCCTAAATGAGACGGATGCAGGTAATGAAGTATTACAAACAGGTTTCCACACCGTTTGCAAATTTAGACAGTGTGATAGATGCATCTCATACAAAGTCAATCCCACCAGCCAAAACAAGAAGCACATGCATGGCAAAAATGTTCAGGTCATTTACAATTTCAACAATTTTAGTAATGAATGTGTTCACAACAGACCATAGGTCTAATTGTGTGCCAAAAGGGATGTAGAAAATTGTAATTATTATAGAATTATAGAAAAGCTGGTTATTAACTATACATAGCTCTGCATGTTCAATATCATCTAACACATGTAAATGTTTATATTTTCACAAATTAACTTTATTTTGAAAAGTTTGAAAGGTTACTATTAAAAGGCAACTGCATGTTTGGCTTGCGAGGCGAAGGTTAATGATCTTAACATGAACCAAATCCAACCATATCACCTTCTTAAGGGATCATGCTAAAGTGACTCATCAATGCTAAAAAAAAAAAAAAAATCATTAAACATCTCTGAGTGTTTCTATTGAAGTATTAAGCCAAAAGCCAAGAACAGATTCTTCAAAAATATATAAAAAAAAAAAAGGTTGTCAGATGCTATGCTCGTCACGATCAATACACCAACATAATCTCACACAAAATGCTTTGGAATTAGAATGATCGAAGCTAAATGGATTTTTAAGCAGCCATAAGGGAACTGTTGTTGTTTGAAGGCTTTGGAAGCCATGTGTTCAGGGACGCTTCTGTCACAAAGGCATACTGTTTACTTCAAATTCTTGTTTTCCTACAGTCCCTGCTTCCTGTCTTCTCGAACCTGCCTTATTAATCTGCTGACAAGCGTAGTTGGGCGGTGGTCTGGGAAAACCCATCAGACATTACTAAGGTTGAGTCGAGCAGATTTCATGCTGTAACCACCAGGCATCATCGAAGCACAGTCACACCACGGATGAAATGGTTGGGACATTGGACAGCCACTCTCACATGCTTTTGGCTTCCCCGTTTGCATATGTAATGCATTAGAGCATCAAAGCATACAAAATATGCAACACATTTATGAATTGAAAACATGTAATATATTACAAATGTGTGAAAATGTATGCATGACTGTATTTATGAAATGTATGTGATATGAGTTGAAGAAAACAGGCTCTTAACTATGAATGTCGGCTTACAGCATGAAAATGTACCATGTAACCATTCATATAATTAACATAATATATTATTAATAAATTACACATAAACCCAATGAATTAAGTAATCATTAACTAAGGCAACATACCAAAAGTAGCATAAGGCAAAATTAGATACACACTGCAGGGCATACACTCTCATCCCAGCATGGAAAGACACATGTGCGAATGAGGACACACTGATACACACAAATACTTTAACAAAGTTTTAACATAATAAGCACAGCGAGTCAATTATAGAGACTGTAAAGGCAAGATAAATATGAGAGAGCAAAACTACTTCTGCTTCCCTGTTTGCATAGACAAGCGGGACGCAATACATCCTTCAGAGTGTGCCACCAATTTAAAACCCTACCTACAACAGTTAGTAGGAACCTCTGACAGGAACCATTGAGCACTGAATATAAATACTAAGAAAACAAATAATTATATATAATAAATAATTTTTATATTTATACATTTTGTTAAAGTTAAATTCTATAAAGAATTTTTTTTTTTTAACATAGATTGTATAGAATTTTTACTTTCAACCAGCTACATGAGCAATACGTAAATAAATAAACAACAACAACAGTAATAATAATAATAATAATAATAATAATAATAATAATAATAATAATAATAATAGTGATAATGATTATGATGATGATAAATAATTGGGTTCGGAATTTATCATAAAATAAGATAACAATCATCTGAAGCCAGAATGGAATCTGTAAATAAAAAACTGTATTCAATGTTATGAATTGACAATTCTTCATTACGCATTCACTGCTAATTAAGCCGGGAAAAGCTATGACGTCTACCCTATACAGTGTGAAGCCATGGGAAGTGGTAGCTTAGTGGATAAGTCATTGGACTTCTGATCAGAAGGGTGTGAGTTCAAATCCCAGAACCACCAAACCGCCACTGCTGGATCCTTAAGCAAGGCCCTTAACCCTCAACTGCTCAGTTGTATAGAGACAATCATAAGTCACTCTGGATAAAAGTGTCTATCTAATGCCATATATGAAACAACATTCAGTAGGACAATCTACTGCCAATTTATTTATTTATTTAATTTATTTATTATTTATATTCCCATGACATTTACTGGCTGACAAATAAAATCCAAATAAGCATATGAATGTGCATTATATAGCACTATGAAATCATGCTATAAATGATTACCCATTTTTTTCCCAATGAAAAACATTTGAATCTTCAGAAAACATTCATCATTAGAATTATTAAATGGTTCAACGTGAGCTTTACCATTAACAGATCTCTCCTTGGACATGAGACACTGAACTGAACAGAGACTGAACACACACAAACCAATATATACCAATGACATGTTACTCTGTTACTATGTTACTCTGTCATGTTACTCTAAGTTCTCTGTTCCAACATCTCCGAATAACTCTTCATGACTCGCTGAAGGGGAGAGCAGAGAGTCATGAAGAGTTATTCAAAGCACTTTTGTACGTCGTGCTGGAAAAGGGCGTCTGCTAAATGCCGCGAATGTAATTGTAAAAGTTAATGTAATGAGATTATCAATGCTGTTCACTTGCCCTGTCAGTGGTTTTAATATTATATCTGATTGATGTAAGCAACTGAACAGTCAGTTCTTAATGTTCATGTGCTGGAAGCAAGAAACATGGTCAAGTGCAAGGATCTAAACAACTCTGAAAGACCCTGTAGGGTTTTCCAGGAAAGATCCTGGATGCCCAAGGTTTACTAAAGCTCCTGGGAAGCAAACCTGATGATGTCTTTTGCTGAAAACATAAAAAAAAAAAATAAATGCACAACACATTGAACCTACTGTAGTGGTGGATGCATTAAAACATTCACCTCAAGGTTTGATGTGTTGTGCATTCTGAGACTTTCTTTTTCTATTCACAACAGTTGTATATAGTGATTATTTGAGTTACTATAGACTTCCTGACAGGTCAAACCAGTCTGCTCATTGTCATCTCATCTCTAATCAATCTGTTTCATTCCGCAGACCCACTGCCATAATATTATTTGGGGTTTTTTTGGTTGTTTTTGTGGCCTTGCACTGTTCTTTGTAAACTCTACAGACTATTGTGTGTGAAAATCCTCACCTAAAAAAATGATGGTCAGTTTTTGAAATATTCAAACCAGCCTTACTGGTACCATCAACCATCCCACAGTTACTGCACACAGCTCTTGACCTGTGTGTTTTAATACACTGTGCTTCTGCCAAATGATTAAAGGATTGGATACATGCCTAAATGTGCAGGTGTTCCTATGTAAATGAATATATATATATATATATATATATATATATATATATATATATATATATGTGTGTGTGTGTATGTGTGTTTTTGTGTTTGTTAGTGTGATACCCATTCTAGGTTCTTGTACGTTGCATTAATTTCTTTGTTGTTGTTTTTCAAATGAAAAATAAAATGAAATTAAATAACTGATTTTGATTTTATAAAACAAAAGTCCAAAATGTAAAATATTACGCCTTATTCATTATTTCTTCATATCTTATTATTATGATTTTTTTTTTATTATTATTATTTGGTTTTGTTGGATTCCTGAAGTAAATAACTGCTCATCCATCAGCACATAATCCATCAGAGACTTCAACATTATGGCTTCACTCCAAAAAGTTTATATGGATTATATTGCATACAGTTTATATGGATATGTGCTTTTCAAACGCCACGAGTGTGACAGGAAATGGAAGTCCGACATATGTGCTTTTTAATAAAATAATATTATGCCGTGCACAATATCTTTAAACACTCATTGCAGAATAGCCCCACCCTCCCCGCCCCATCCTGCACTTCCTTATCTTACACTGCCACGTCCTACACCTTGTTGTTCTAGACTGTCTGTGATCTCTTGACATGTTGCT
>JAAIIK010000101.1:4404349-4430537 GCA_014706435.1 Silurus glanis | reverse complement strand
TTTTTTTTTTAATCACCCGGGTAAATTGCGCCAGAGTGGACATTTCTTCCTAAGAAAACCTCCACTGCAATTCACGTTGACCTCTAGGTTATAATGTTAGATTGGATGTTAGATTGGAAATATTGTGCATTTTAGAGCAATGGTCATATTTGGTATTGCGAGATTTTAAATATTACATGTTGTGTGAATAAATTATAGAGACATTTCAGTAATTTCTCTTTTTTGGATTGTGTATAATTTAATACTAAATCAAAAAGGATTCACTTTTAGTTTTTCAGTTACAAATCAAAGAATTCATGAACACAACATACTAACATACTAGAGATTCTTGTAATATGTTGGCCCATGAATTAATGAGACAACAATACATATTATATATTATAAAACCTACTATATATATATATATATGTGTGTGTGTGTGTGTGTGTGTGTGTGTGTGTAAAATAAATTAGAATAAATATTTGTTTATACTTAGCATTTCTTATAATATAAAAAAATATATATTATTAATATTTGTGATCATTAACATTTTAACAGTTTATATTTTAAAAACAATTTTTTATAAAATGCCTACTTGGCTACATTATAAATAAAATATTATTTTATAATATTTTATAAAAAGTGATTTAACCAAATTAATGCAATACACGTGCAAGTGGCACAAATTCAATTGATTAAATAAAATGTAATAAATGGAAAAATATAAATTAAATAGTTTACATTTGTTAGACCCTATTTGGGTAATACAGATGTGCATGTAAGTGTGTGTGTGTGTGTGTGTGTGTGTGTGTGCGTGCGTGTGTGCGTGTAATGATCTACTTAACTGCTTATTTCAGCATACTTTAACAAATGTCTTTATTCCTTCCATCCCTCATTTATTCACTCCCTCGGTATGCGATATTGTCAGGATTTATTTTTTCCTTTCAAGAAAAATTCTAAAAGCTGGAAATAAAACGCTAAAGAATAAATAGCACTAGCATTAGCTGCTAACCAAAAAGTGGCTAGGGGCTAATGCTAGCGCTATAGATTCCGGATTTAAGATTTTTTATCTGTCACAAACAAAGTTTTATGCAGGATACAACTTGCAGTGAAATTAAAATTTGAAAAAACCTTGACTCTTGAATCCCTAGCGCTAACGCTTTCCTATGATTTTATGCCACTTCATGTTTAAATTGTAAACAAGAAAGGGAAAAAAATTTCTTGAATTTATGGGTTTGCATTTCTTACCTGTTGACCTATTTATTTATTTCCCATTTCTTTAAACAAGAAGCCATACTGGCCTGAAAGAAAAAAAAAAAGAAATGTATTCAATAAGAATACCTTCTGCTAAAAAATTCAAAGCATTAGTTTAGTGTGATTAAGAAAAAAAGGGAGAAAATTCCTCACATAAAATATTAAGATATCTTTGAAGTGAAGTTGGCAACATAAATCATCACCTCTGAATACGACCCTTTGTGCATATGTACTTAAAGATCTGATTTGATCATTTCAAGAAGAGTGTCAGGAGGTGGAAACATAACAAGAGAAGGGCTATTAAGAGACAGCCATCAGTCACTGTTTGGACTTCACACAGAAAGCACGGCCAAATGGAGAGGTCCTCATTTGGAGCTCAGCACACTGCTGCCCTGCTTAGCATCCGGATGGAATCATTAGCATTGCTGCTTTGTTGTTGAGTCCCTTAATAATTGCAGTAATATTTGTAAAAAGTGGAGGCACGCTTTTCAGCTCCAACATTTAGCATGACAGATGCATTCATCAGAATAAACAAATAAAGTGTTTGTGTTACTTATGAAGGTTGGTGCTTCCTGTGACTGTGCGTGCAGCTCTGTGCTGCCACCTTTTGGCATGTTTGAAAACTTTTTGATACCACCTCGTATATCCCGCTTATAACACATTGTCTGTGAGCAGTGACTGTACACTTGCTGTCTACATCACGACCAGCCTCAGCTTTATAATAAATAATGAAAAAGATTGAAAACTGTGCCAGTGTCTGTCAGTGTCTGGATTACATAGATTAAATGGAATTTATTATGAATTTTTAGGATCACAAACACATAAAAGACGTGCCAGAATAATGTTTCCACACTCCTGTCCAGTTATTTCACTTGTCCAAATATGACCACAAACAAAATCACTTAAGTAAATTATCTGTTTAATTTAAATCCACACCATGGCCAGATACTGAGGTGATATTTTTTACACAGTGCTTGAAAAATAATTGGCCTTAATCAGTGTGTCACATAAGACTGTCAGACTGTAAGATTGGATGAGAAGAAAAGCAAATTTGATTTCACTTTCCTAACAATAAAAGGAGAAACAGAGTAAGCCATTTTGGTTCCAAAAATGATGCGCTGTCAGAGCGTATCTGCTTCTTGTTCGAGATTGCGGCAAAGAACCCTTCAGAGAGTTCACTACGGGAAAACGCTTAATGAGTTGTATTTCCATATGAAAACAGTGCAGCCAGGATTATTCAATATGCAAATACATAATATTGGAATAACAACAAATATCCTTGTTAATAATCTCATTCGGCTGCTACAGCAAGCTTTGTAGACCAACCAGTTCAGAGGGAATTTTGTACAAGATATGAGCTGGATAATTCAATCGATTTTTTTTTTTATTTACCCAAAATGTTTTATTTATTTATTTATTTATTTAGTAATCTAGCAAAAAAAAGTGCATGATCTTCTATAATTGACTGTTGGGAAATACAAACTAGTTTATACACTTATTACACTAAATTGTTGCTTAGTTACAATAGGAAATATCCATTCAAAAATATTTACTCAATGTCCTCAAAAAGTTGTTAAATTTCAAATGTACCCCTATTTTTTTAAAATAAATAATTTAATTATATGGTCTGGGGTTCAAGCCCCGGTATCGCCAAGCTGCCACTCTTGGGCCCTTGAGCAAGGCCCTTAACCCTCTATGCTCCAGGGGACCCTTACGAGAAAAATAAAATCAAGGACCGTGACGTCGGAGCGACGTGGGGCCGCCTTCCCGTGGGCTCACCACCTGCAGGAGGGACCGTAAGGGACCGGTGCTGAGAGGATCGGGCAGCAGTCGAAGGTGGGGGTCTTGACAACCCGATCCCTGGACACGGAGAAGTGTCTAGGGAATCTGCTTAGACTGCTGCCCCCGTGACCCGAATTACGGATAAGCGGGAGAAGATGAATGAATGAATGATGAATGAATTTAATTATATTTGTTTTAAAATGTAGTTCAGTTCATTCATTCTGTGGGAATCTGCTGGCCATATGCACAACTAATGTTGTTAGTTTTAATAATTTTATTACATATATCACTTACCTAACTAATATTTGCAAAATTAGCAAAAAATTGGCTCACTGCAAAGCAAACTGAGGTTAGTGGTATCAATATCAAAATCAATGCTAATCTAAGTTGGCATTAGCAAAGCAATCAGGCTAATGCAGATAATAGAGAATAGTTCATATTCGAAAAAACTTTATATTGGCAAAACTTTAACATTTTTTAGATGAAGTTTGGAGATGCCTTATTTAAAAAGAAATCTTTGCTTCAGCGTACTGAAACATTTTAGCAAGGTCAAGGCCCATGGTGGTTAGTCCAATGGCTTATACATCTTCACAAACACACACATCTTCTACGTATATCTTCTAAAGCTCTGAGAAGAGAAGGTCAGAGGTGGTGACGAATAGACCAATTTATGATTGTTGTTTCTATATAGCGATGACCTTGATTGGAAGCTAAAGTGAGTTTTCTTGATTGAAATATAGTTCATAGCTGGATGAAAGAATAAAGTTTTTTTTTTATTTTTAATAATAAGCATGTTGAAGGTATAAAACAAAATACAAGGAGCAAAAGTACACTTGTTTAGTCCTGGAAATGCAATTAGGAGTGTGTACAAGTATTGAATAGCAAATTAAACTATACAAACATGCACAAAACAGTGTATTTTTTTTCCAATCCCTTTTAAAATTTAAGATTCTATTCTGGCAGGTAATGATATGTTTATGCTCTTTTGGTAAGTCAAGCTATGTTGGAGAAACGGCAGTCTTTCCAGCATTGTACAGAAAAGCAAGAAAGAAAAAAAAAACAGCAACAAAAACTACAACAAACTAAAAAAAACTAAGCTAAGTGAATACAATCCACCAAAATGATTGCATGGCTGCCTTGGAGATGAAATGCCTGTTCCTATAAACATCTGTAAATCCAACTGTAAACGGCATATCGGATGGTACATTTATTTGACTGATCCGGAAACTATTCTGATAGCAAAATTCATAATTTAGTTACAGCTTGACTTTCATTAACAAATCATTTGCACTGTTTATATAGCCTCTGAGAATTTTGCTATTCCTCACTACTAGTTCTAGTACTATTCTGAGTAATATATTATGTACATTTTTATGTCTGTCTTTATGAATGTTACTCTATATTAAAACATTGTCTCTTTCTAAATCAGATGAAATATGTATTATAAGTACTAGGGGAAAAAAGGAACAAAATTATTTGCATGCATATGAACCCTTAAAGGCTTTTAGTATATTCATATATAATAAAAAACTTAATGAGAGACCTCCCTTATAAGCAAAACTGAGATCAACTCTGACAGATTAACAGAAAAAGGCAGATTTATGGAGCATACAGCATGCAGCTGGGTCTGTGACCTATATCGAGAGATTCAGCAGGGTACGTTATCAGACACCAACATCAAGTGGTTGGATACAAGGGGAAATATTCAATTCTGCTAAAATTAGCATGTCTCTAAACATATTTTGCCTCTTAACTTGTTTTGTTCTGAATGTTCTTCAGGTCTTTTGTGTGACACTTTACAATAGTGCAGGCAGAAATGAATGAGTAGTAAGTTATTACAACCCAAGTCCACACAATGTACTGGTAATGGATATTGGATAATGACTCAGAGACCATTAATACTGGTATATTAATCTGGTAGTATAAGGTAAGTAATACTTTCTGAGTTATATGTCCTTTGTAGAACTACTATATAACTAACAATTCATTTTAATGATATCAGCTCCCCAAATGCTGTTTAAATACTTATTAAAGATGCCTAATATATATATAACACCACCAGCTTAATTGTATAAAATGATATATTCATTACATGGAAAAATCTATTAGGATTTCAAAATTTTCCATTTATATGTGTTTCTGCCCCAAATTGTTATCACACAGTTGGAGATAAACCAGCATTACCTCCTTCACCACTCTCATGGGACTGCTCGGTAGGCGCAGCCCAAGCCTGAGCCCAGCATAAGTGGGCGTGGTGAGGCCCAGAGACAGACAGGCCGAGACCCAAGGAGCTGACGGATCTGAGGACCATCGTCTTTAATATGAGGGCTTTGGCCAGAAAACCCTGACGGTTTAGTGGACCCGGATGGGGAAAGAGTTCGGCTCGTTAACCCTGCCACATGTGGCACTGATCAGGGCACTGATCTCCAGCGAGTGCCTTCCTCAATTTCCGCCTGGGAACGTAGCGGATTAGGGGGGCTTGTTGCCTCTTAGGATCCCGGCTGCTCTGTGCATACTAGAGACCATTCTCAATGGAGAATGAGAAGAGATTATCTGCTGGACATATCTCAATGGGTCCTGCGCCCTGTAGAAAGAGGCTACTCGATTTAGTTTGGGTCTTGTCCTCCCCAGTTCAACGGGGTGTGTCCCACTCTGGTGTGACCTGAGGAGGCTTTGGTCATGAGACCCAGGTTCAAAAGGCTCACTCTAAAACAGGTTGTGTCCCAAATCAGGTCTGAGGACTGGTTTGTCACGATAGATCTGAAAGATGCTTATTTTCATGTATCCATCCTTCCTTCACAGACGAAGTTCCTAAGTTTTGCTGTCGGGGTCTTTCCATTCGGCTTTGCACTCTCACCCCGCACCTTCCAATTGTGTGGATGCGGCTCTGGCACCGCTGAGACTCTGGTGCATTAGCATACTGAACTATATCGATGACTGGTTGATATTAGCTCTAACAGAGCATCAGGCAACCCAGCATCGAAATGTCATTCCTGCCCATATAAAGGAATTGGAGTTAAGACTAAACACGAAGAAAAGATTACTTCTCCGGTACAGAGAACCACCTATCTAGGTGTAGTGTGGGATTGCACCACTGTCTCCTGCACGAGTCGTTCTTCTCACGTTAAAGCATTTTCCTTTTAGACATAAGGGACCATCATGTGCTGGTCCGTACGGACAACACATGATGGTCTCCTACATCACCCACCGGGGATGCCTGCGCGCTCGCCTCCTTTACAAGCTGGCACGACAGATCCTCCTGTGACCCAAAGGAAGCTGCTCTCAAATGTTTTCCCATACCACACTCCCGGCATCCCTGCGAACACTTTCTTCACTCTCAAAGCTAGCGCCGTCCCCACCTCATGTGTTCTTATAGCTTCCTGGTCGTTTCGTTGGACAGATTACACACATGATTCAGAGCACGGTCATGCAGAAGCATTCTCAAAGTGTTATTTTCGAAGAATTCTATTTACCTCCTGTAAAAGCTTGACACACTCTGAGATATTCACTGTTTCGGGTTTGCAGTCTGATTTGACAAATATTATCCTCCCATATTTGTTATCTAAATTAGTCTTGCAGCATTAGTAGAATTCTAAATCGGCAAACATTTGACTCATCAATTACATTTGGGAAATGTCTCAATGAACTAGGGTTAAATGAATTGACAATCCCTAATTTACCTGTTTATGTTAAAGTATTTGAGTTTGTTCATTTAAGTCCAAAGGAAATCTGGCTAATTAGAAAAAATTCAGTTTAAAATATAGTTTCAGGGAAAAAAATCACTTTAGGTGTCACAGTGCAGATATTTATCACATAACTCATTAGCCAAATTAACATTGATTTCATCTGTGCTGATGGTGAAGCCTCAATTACAGTGCAATTAAATAAATCATCAAGGTAGACCTCCCTACTCAATAAGCAATCTGGCAGGGGAAGATAGAAATATGCTGAGTGCTTATTTAAGTACTTAAGTGTTTTCTTTTTTTTTGTCATTTAATTGCTTGCCATACAAATAAAACATCTTAACTAGGTGTACAATGGCTGGGGAGCAAAACAGACCTGAGAATTAAAAGGAGTGGGTTCAAATAAATGGGATTTAACTGTCTAATAAAATGTGAAATTATATTAGGAAAATTAGTGGCTGCATAGCTTTGTCTTCTTTTTGTTTTTATAAATAAGAATGCCTCACAATATCCTATACATGAGCTGATGGATTAAAATCATTTTTTAGAAAATGAATTTTATTTCTTTTTTTCTCACTAACAATTTTAGTATAGTCAAGGTCAGGTGGATTTTGAGACTCTTTTCAAGAATACTAGTAAGGAGGAGGTGATACCTACATATATACCTAGGATATATACATATATACATACTATATACTATATACAGTATATTTATTAAAACAGCTAGTCCACCAACTGGCTTGTTGGAAAGTTGGAAAGAAAGCATGAAATCCCACATGAACATTGCCCAAATCATTTAAACCATGAATCTAGCTAGATTTAAGATGCTGGATGGCAACACTGCACATTACATCTTTAAGACCAAAGCATCAAAGACATGCTGTCATGATCTGTGCCAGGTGAAGACTCTCGTCATAGTGGACTGCTGGTCCACTCTGGCTGCACCAAATGTAATATACTGCAGTCTTTGCAGTTGGAATTGCCATGAATTTTCATACCAATTACTCAAATATGGGCTTAAGACCTCATTCTGATTACAGAATCTTGGACGAGATCGTTATATTCCATCACTACCTCCCTGTGCCCGGATTGGCAAGCTGCCTACCTTGGATGTGATAGCCATTTCTGAAGCTCGCTCCCTGGAATAAAATCCCAATCACTTCTTTGTAATCCATGGTGACCACAGAGTACCAGGTGACCATAAGTTACCCTTAGCCATGTATAATTTATATCTTGACAATTTACAGAATATTTTATCCATAAAAAAAAAAAAACCTTTATTAAGACTGGGCCATGTTAATTAACTTCAACAGTGAATATTCTCTGATATAGCCTGCTGCAATTTCTGGCTATTTATTGCTCTTACAAAAGTCCTACCAACCATGTTTACTGAAAAGTGCAAATAAGGTCAAGTTTATAGAGGACAAGATGTGATTGACAAATAAAAATGGATGCCTATCACAGTAATGAGCAGAAAGAAATGACTTCGCTAATGTATAAAATTCATTAAAGAAATGTTAAAATCAGTTTTCTGTATATCTTTACCTGTGTTTGTATGCATTTTTACAACAATTTCTTGGGCCTGTTTATCTTCCCTTAGCTATTTATCAGAAAACTCTGACTAAACCCTGAACTTTTCACCTTAAATCTCCAATCAAACTGGGGAATTTACAGGATTTAAGGCAACCAAGATGAGTCTTGAGTAAGTTTATCCCTTGTTTCATCATTTGAAAAGCAGAATAAGTGTAGCACCCATAACGCTATTACAGACTAACACTGTCTTATTGTGGATTAATTATACTTCAAGCAACACAATTAGCACTGGCAGATCACTATGTCTTAATCCTCTCTAAAAAGAATTAATAAAACTCAGTGGAATTCTTTTTTCACTAGCTTTGGTCTGCTATTTGAAAGCTTTTGTGAGAAAATCCAGTTCGTACCAGTGTCCCACATCCATAACAATTTCGCATTACAGACTAAAAACAAAATTCTCCTCATAATTACTTTTAAACAAATAAATAGATGAGATCTGCGAAAACAGGTTTTTTTTTTGGCACAAACACAATTATATCATGAAGTGTACTAATCAGTCAAGTTAATCAAGCTAATAATCATCATTACACTCTGATGATCTTGGGAGGTCTGCAATTAGATATTTTGTCTTAATCGCGTTGTGCTAATGGAATGAAGAGGTTCAGTAGATCAGGACATATGACTCCAACATAAAATGGTCTCATATGAATTAAACTCTATAAAGTTTTAAAACGTTTAAAAGTGAAGATGAAACTTCAAATTATGTTAGTTAGTTATAGATTTTCTAACAGATTTGACATTATTTTCAAATGCATGCGATATTTATTGTAGATGACACTGGAGTTCTAAGAGAAAGTTGTGACTTAACCTGCCAATGCCAAACTGCCATTTTGGGACCTGAAGCGTGGCCCTTAACCATAAACAGCTCAGTTATATAAGTGAGATAAAAAATGCTTTGGAAAAAGTAAAATGTAATCTTATAATAATAAAGACAATAGCAATTACTGCAGTCCGAATGATTTGCTCTAATATGTGCATGTTAAAAATTGCCATGTTTAGAAATGTTTTTTTTTTATTTTTTTTTTTTTATGAATGGTCAATCAAACAGTGGATTCGGACACATCTTTTTTTTGTTGTTGTTTGTTAGGTTGATAGTTCACGTTATTTATTTGATATATAAAAACATTCATTGTTTGATGGACACTTTGTGAAGTTCCAAATTTGTAACATTTACTTTACCTTAAGAGTAACACAATGTCTATTCAGTACTCAAAACATTTGTATTTAGATTTAAACCAGAAATCGAGATAAACCAGGCTGGACAAAGTTCCCAGCACATTCCCAGTTACGTCCTCAAACTCAACAAAATAATGTGTCAGACAAAGTTGGGAAATATCTTTAAGAACAATGATGTCTTTTCCAAATCAGGGAGCTCTTATTTATAGTCAAAAACAATATTTACTTATTATGAATTCATCCAAATTAGTTTTTTATTTGGGAATAGAAAAGCAGAATGCAGTACTTCCATGAATCAAAATGGTGTACCACAATTTCATTATGCCTGTAGGGTTTTCTGGGAAATTCTTTTAACAGCAATTACAAGTGGAGATCCCAGGAAATGTGTTTTGACTGCATTGGATTTAAGGAGAAGCAGCTTTATAAATAAAGCCAGATTTTGTTTATGAATGTTCTGCCAGTTTTTACAGAATTATGGTATTAATAAGGCTTTATATGGAGTAAGGCAGTGTTTAAGTCACACATAAACGCCTCCTATTTATATAATGTTAAGCTACAAACCTGGAAATATGAAAGCAAAAGCTTCCTCTTGTTGTGTCCTATGGTATCCCAGACACCTGGTCAATAAATGCGATTACTACGTGCATCCGTTTAAAACTTCTATTTAATTGTATCTAGTTTATTTGTAAATACATTATCAGGGCCTAGGATTTAAAGGGTGCCTCATACACAATACTCAAATGCAAAAACTGGAAGCGGTTGTTAGGATGCTAAATATCTACGCTGGCCCGTACCCTGATAATACAATAAATATCTCTAAACAAAAGACATTCCTTTGCTTGTAAAACATCCTGAAAATTGCCTAAAGTTGGGAGAGTAGGTTCTACAATCCCAGCTGTTGTCACTCTTATTGGTCTTAAATGGAGAAAAGAAAGCTCATGCCGTGAGCTACACACAGGATATCTGACAGTGATGAGTGAACAGTCAGGTCCCTGGGGAAGCGGATATTCTTTCAGTGTTGAGTTTGAGGAAACACCGGGAGATTTTCTACTGCTTTCCTGTGCTGACATGGGCCCTGAGGCGGCAATCCCTCCGCGCTCACGCCCATGAGTGAGTCACGCTGAGAAACCCAGCTGCCTCCTCACTCACGCAGCATCATATTCAACTGCCATCAGTTCCACAATGGTGTCTGAAAATGGCTCTCTCTCAATTTGGGTTCACGATGATATATGATTGGGTATAGAGAAGTCCTGTGGCAAAAACACACTTGACATATCAGCTAAGGTTGATGAATGCAAGCGATTTTTGCTCAGGATTTTGGCTCACACTTTTTAAAACTTCCTAAATCCCACTTTATTTTGGGCTAGAACCAGTGTTATCAGAATCTTACTTATTTTTAATTGTGATGGATGCTATATTGTATCCAATTCCATAAATATGTTGTGGGATGTTGAGCAATGTTCAGTTTATAAGAAGAAATACTGTGAAAGGTTGAAAATCTCTGAAGTAATAGAAAATTTCACATGGTTATAATCTTTCCTGTGCTACTTTCTAGTGCAGGAATATAGCCCTCAGCAAACCCTTCAATTTAAAACCTAGAAGATTTATAGTATAGAGAAAAATACAATTGGTTGTTGGGTGAATTATAACACTGAATGGGGAAATAACATCTGGTTGACCAATGACTCGAAATAACAACCAGTGTTTACTATAATACACTACACTACCATATACAAAAGAAAAATGGACAGTTGCCCCTAGACCTTCTATTACAGTGCCTTGCGAAAGTATTCGGCCCCCTTGAACCTTGCGACCTTTTGCCACATTTCAGGCTTCAAACATAAAGATATAAAACTGTAATTTTTTGTGAAGAATCAACAACAAGTGGGACACAATCATGAAGTGGAACGAAATTTATTGGATATTTCAAACTTTTTTAACAAATAAAAAACTGAAAAATTGGGCGTGCAAAGTTATTCAGCCCCCTTAATTTATTACTTTGTAGCGCCACCTTTTGCTGCGATTACAGCTGTAAGTCGCTTGGGGTATGTCTCTATCAGTTTTGCACATCGAGAGACTGAAATCTTTGCCCATTCCTCCTTGCAAAACAGCTCGAGCTCAGTGAGGTTGGATGGAGAGCATTTGTGAACAGCAGTTTTCAGTTCTTTCCACAGATTCTCGATTGGATTCAGGTCTGGACTTTGACTTGGCCATTCTAACACCTGGATATGTTTATTTGTGAACCATTCCATTGTAGATTTTGCTTTATGTTTTGGATCATTGTCTTGTTGGAAGACAAATCTCCGTCCCAGTCTCAGGTCTTTTGCAGACTCCATCAGGTTTTCTTCCAGAATGGTCCTGTATTTGGCTCCATCCATCTTCCCATCAATTTTAACCATCTTCCCTGTCCCTGCTGAAGAAAAGCAGGCCCAAACCATGATGCTGCCACCACCATGTTTGACAGTGGGGATGGTGTGTTCAGGGTGAGGAGCTGTGTTGCTTTTACGCCAAACATAACGTTTTGCATTGTTGCCAAAAAGTTCGATTTTGGTTTCATCTGACCAGAGCACCTTCTTCCACATGTTTGGTGTGTCTCCCAGGTGGCTTGTGGCAAACTTTAAACGACACTTTTTATGGATATCTTTAAGTAATGGCTTTCTTCTTGCCACTCTTCCATAAAGGCCAGATTTGTGCAGTATACGACTGATTGTTGTCCTATGGACAGAGTCTCCCACCTCAGCTGTAGATCTCTGCAGTTCATCCAGAGTGATCATGGGCCTCTTGGCTGCATCTCTGATCAGTCTTCTCCTTGTATGAGCTGAAAGTTTAGAGGGACGGCCAGGTCTTGGTAGATTTGCAGTGGTCTGATACTCCTTCCATTTCAATATTATCGCTTGCACAGTGCTCCTTGGGATGTTTAAAGCTTGGGAAATCTTTTTGTATCCAAATCCGGCTTTAAACTTCTCCACAACAGTATCTCGGACCTGCCTGGTGTGTTCCTTGTTCTTCATGATGCTCTCTGCGCTTTAAACGGACCTCTGAGACTATCACAGTGCAGGTGCATTTATACGGAGACTTGATTACACACAGGTGGATTCTATTTATCATCATTAGTCATTTAGGTCAACATTGGATCATTCAGAGATCCTCACTGAACTTCTGGAGAGAGTTTGCTGCACTGAAAGTAAAGGGGCTGAATAATTTTGCACGCCCAATTTTTCAGTTTTTTATTTGTTAAAAAAGTTTGAAATATCCAATAAATTTCGTTCCACTTCATGATTGTGTCCCACTTGTTGTTGATTCTTCACAAAAAATTACAGTTTTATATCTTTATGTTTGAAGCCTGAAATGTGGCAAAAGTTCGCAAAGTTCAAGGGGGCCGAATACTTTCGCAAGGCACTGTAAGTCAATGGTTGCCAAACATTTTGGAAGTGAGCTTAAAAGTCTAGATTTAAAATAGAATTTTATTTTAACTGTGGACTTTTACATGCATTTTTTCTTTCTTTTTTGATTAACAAAAATTGAATTATTTGCTTTTTTGATTTATAAAATAGTGAAAAACAAGCCTGCATTACCCAACTACCCTTCATGGCAATGCTATTTCCTAATTGCATTTAACTTTTTCAACAGGAATTTATTTTTTATAGCATTTCAGTCTGCATATATGTGGGATGTGTTGGGCAAACAAGTATGGCTCATGCAGGCGCCACTTTACAACTTACCGAAGGTAGAGGATCTGTTGCTAAAGCTTTGGTGCCACATAGAACAGCAAACTCATGTAGGTCCCGTGGATCTTATAATATATACTGTATACACTATTCTGTATACAATATAGGAGGTGCAGTCATTCAATTCGAATTATCATATGAGAAAATGGAAAATATTTGTCGTAAATGAGTACGTTCATGAACATTTATTCTTGTTTTAAAAAACCCGCGGTATAGTGCTACTACGCGTTGCTGCTAAAGGGTCCAAACAGAAGTGTCGTGGAATGCTCAAGGGGGTTTGCCTTCTCCATGACAATGTTCCTGCCCATTCAGCTCACGAAACTCATGCATCGTTTGGAGAAGTGTGTCGCCTTAGGTGGAAGATATGTAGAGATGGGCTAAGCTCACGTTTGTTCTCATTACATTCTTTTTTTTTAGCAATAATAACAATTTTATGACTGCCTCTCATATAGACAAGAGTTAAAATACACCAGACCATAAGATTTGTATGTGCTTTTTAACACCCTATTTCACATCTAGTACTCCTGTGAAGATGTTCCACTACATTTACATTCATGGCATTTGGCCACCCTTATCCATAGCGACTTACAACTGAACATGGGAGGGTTAAAGGCCTTGCTCAAGGGCCCAGCAGCTTGGTGGTGGTGGGATTTGAGCCTGTGACCCTCCAATCCAAAGTCTAATGCCTTAACCACTGAGCTACCACCTCCTCACTAGATTTTGTAGTGTGATTGTGGAGAGTTATGCTCAGTCAGCAAAAAAAGGGAATTATAACAGCAAAAACGAAGACTAAATGAGGAATGGGATGTTCAAAAAATCACATATGAATCTTAGTCTGGTGTCTGTTATATGTTTGTCCATATAATTGCAGCACATCACTGTACATACCCTAGTTGTGGCAACTATTTAACATCTTTTAAACATTTTTTACACTATAAACATGTCTACTGTTACATAAATTAGTAAGAAAATAATCAATCAAGTAGTACCCATTACAAGCCAATACATTTTTTTTTTTACAACATTTGTATAAGCATTTTGATAGACAGTGGTTGGGTGGTGGATGTGTGTTGTCTCTCTTTCTCTTTATTTTTTAATAGCGCACCATACTTTCAGGAACGACATGCTGTATTGGAGCCATGGAGCAATTTTTCAATTCAAATATTCATGCATATCTTGTATTTTTTATTAGGTTTAAGTGTTGAAAGGTTTATACAATTTTAAGAGCTCATTCAGCATAACCCTAGAAATTTCCCAGCCTATTATTCAGATATTCATCTCACTCATTTAACAACTGTATTAAATAATGAATAAAAAATTACAAATAAAAAAAGAACGGCGGTGCTGCCAAAAGGAAATAATGAATGACATAATTAAGTGGTATGATGTCACAACAATTTTCTAGTAGTGGACTTTAAACATACTTTATTACTGTATTTTAGCACATTTTTGAAGTATCTGTAGTTTAACAGAATATTTTTTATTTCAGGAAAGTTTTACTTCACTACATTTTGATTCATAATATCCAAATTTTTTATTTATTACGATAATGAAAAAACATGATGTTCCTCATAATGTTAAAAAAGACTAACTGTGTAAAATTAAAAACTGTCACATGACAACAAGCGTAACCCCGTGGTTCTGATAAGAGTGTATATGGATTAATGGTTCTCTCAATATGTGTCTGGAACAATAGCAACCTCATTAAAATCAACGATGCACAGGAGAATAGAGCATTAAACTGCCTCAGTTATTAACACTATAGTACATACACTATAAACTTTTGCAGACACCTGATTATAAGACTTGTGATCCACATTTAGTCCTCATTTGCTGTTATAATAACCTCCACTCTTCTGGGAAAATGGTCCACTAGATTTTGTAATGCGTTTGTGCAAATTTGAGTGAGATTCATTCAGCCACAAGAGTGTCAAGTCAGTTCCTGATGTCGGTGAGGTGAGGAGGCCTGGGGTGCAGTCTGTGTTCCAATTCCTCCTAAAGGTGTTCAGTATGGTTGAGGTCAGAGTTCTATAGGCCATTCATGCTGATGGAAGCACATTTCGTCAGTTCTTATTGATTAGAACTTTTACATTTGATACAAAGGTCCATTCAAAAGTAAGTATCTTAAGTAGAATCGTAAAAGGAGGAAGGAGGATTTTTACTTTTACGGTAGTCATATTTAAAGCACGGGATTAGTATTTTTTAAAGATAGGAATGGCAATAATTAGTTTACTACTGCTTTACCTACTTTTGTTGTCTATTTAAGATATCTTTAATGTTGTGGAATGCCTATAAGACAAGTTAGTCCTTGTTACCACTTACACTACAGCAGCTGCAAATAATCTTCCCTTCATTATCTTTTTATTGCATTGATATAAATCTGCGAATTCACCCTTTCTCACTAATCGCATTTGAGAAATACATCACTACAAGATGGAGGAAAGTCTCCGCTGGGTCCTTCAAAGTTTAAAAAAAAAGCATTAATCGCACGGATTACTTCAAAACTAAAGATTTGAAAATAGAGGGTGAGGGGTATTTAAGGATATGGCCTGCACAAAGTAGTGGACAGAAAACCATGATTCAGCACTCTGATGAAAAATTCATTTCCCATATTATCAAATCTGCCACACTGGCACACTGGTAATCAAACGCTGTAAGCGCTAATCTAATGGCCAGGAATTCAATTACCACTGATGATTTGTATGCTTATTCACCATATACATGATTAAAATAGAAAAATAGAAGCTTCACTTCTTTGCCTAGATAGTTTGTTATATGTGATAATAAAGGCTGTTGATGTATAGAGCGCTATGAGAAGTTTCATTAGCTAATTAGTGCACGAGAGAGAATGAGAAAATGTGTGTGTGTTTGTGTGTGTGTGTGTGTGGGGGGGGGTGTTTATCTCACAGGAAGATAAACACATTACATGTGCAGAGAGAAAGAGCGAAATTGGATTTCCTGTGCCTATCTGTCTGCCATATTGTGGAAATTCTCTGATATTCATTTAGCCAATTTTGTCATGCATTTTATGATGCATATAAAATACCCTCAACGTTAAATTTAACAAATTCGAATTAGTTCCGCATGGATTCATCCCTGGCGGAGATCCTAATTTCATCATCTGCTGTTCCAAATGGGTTCTTGCCCTGTTCAGGGGTGTCAGGGTGAAAAAAACCAAGAAGCACAATAAACCTTTTAACCTGGTTGCCCTCTGGATGACGTTGGCAAGCAGAGTTTTTCTGATCAGATCTGATTTTTCTGAAGCGCTGACCAGCATATCCCATGAAGAAAAATGACGATTTGTGTATAGTTCACCAATTCGTGTTTCAATTCATTTGACAGGAAAACTGCAAAGAATCAAAAGAAATAATTAAACAAAATGAGAAAGGCCACTTCAGTATATTTTAATGTATTTGGAAGTACAATTCAGTTATTTTACAGATTATTCCCTGGTTACGATGTGCCTCTGAAAATGTGCTCTGTAAATTAAGACATTTTGCCTCCCCTTTCTCTCAACTTTATACTCATTTTAAAGTACATGGTTTTAATCAAGCGACCCAGTCATTCTTTTAATATTTAATTGCCACACAGTTTCTGTGAGCATGTGCCCACTGTAGCTTCAGATTCCGATTCTTTCCTGACAGAAGTGGAACCTGTTTTTTGTGTGTTTTCTGTTATTGTAGTTTGTCATGAAGTTTGACATGTTGTCCTTTCTGAGGTGTTTTTCTGCTTACCATAGTGGTACAGAACGGTTACCACAGCCCTCCTGTCAGCTTGAAACAGCCTAGCCTTTCTTTTTTAACATCTTCTCTAATTCTTAAGATATGAGGTGCCATCAAAACGTTTCAAGACTAATGGTGCTTTCTGGTGCTATTCTGACCATGTGTGTTACCACAGCTGAGATTCTGCGTTAAACTGAGCAAATCTGCCACAGAGACGTTTGACATGACATATATTTTATATATACAACGAAGACGCGACGAGTCGTTCGAAGACTATTGATCGGCTCGCACGCTTTAAGAATGGAAGAACATTGACGATGAGAGATCAGGAAGACCTTCAGCGAGCTCAATCCCTGAAAATGTCGAAACCATTTGCCAACTTGTGCAAGATGATCGTCTGAGAACAATCCACAAGATCTCATTTACACACCCACACTGCTTGCCAGATTTGGTTTCTGCAGACTTCACCCTCTTCCTGAAGATGAGGCTCCAGGTCAAATAACGCCATTTTGACTCCATTGTGAAAATCCAGAAGGTGCTTGAACTGCTTCGAAGACTTCCAGGAAGAATTCCAGAGGTGACAGAAACACTGGGAGCTCTGTATTGCTGTGTTCCCACCCTTTTCCACCACTTTCTTTTTCTCTGTGATGTTTGATTTGAACATAACCTGAAGTTCTTGATCTGCATTAGCATTAATATACATTTCTACTCACATCATTGTCTGATGGGATAAATGTGTGTACTGCTTGTGCAGACATGTACAGATATTCCTCATCAAGGGTATATAGAAGCATATATAGAAGCCTTCAACAGTGTTTTTTAGTTCACAGGCACATCCACATGAAGTCAACATTAAAAAATCCACATTCAGACCACAATAGCACAGCTAGCATTCTGCTTGTCCTGTAGTGCAAGTTCAGAAGCTGTTCATGAGAACAGACAATATTGGGAAATTTTGCGCTCACCTTTATGAGCTAGAGCAGAGCAAACCGCTATGCAACTTAGGAATGTTCTGTTCATGGTCACTTCACAATAATCTATCAAACACACACTGAGTCAGAACAGATGCTATTCCCTTACAATATTGCCTTTAAAGGAACATCACCTTTTCTCACTCTAGATATCAAACATGCATTGGAGAGACGCAGCGGGACATTACAATTCCGATTGGTCTATGAATATCTGTTCCGCATGAACAAATGTGCATTTCATATTTGTTATTCTTTTTTTTTTTCTTTTTGAGAAGCAGTGGAAGATTTTAATAAAAAAAAAAAAAAAAAAAATCTAGTATTAAAAAAAGTTTTTAATACTTAAAGGCAAGTATGTTTATTTACTCACACTTTACAATGCATTATATTCATTGTTTTTAAAAGGTGCATTTGCATGTCATTTGTAGGTTGGCATTTGAACTATTATAATTCATTTCCGATGTTTATGAAACTCCACCCCCAAAATCTGCAGTGACCTGCAAAATCTGGCATGTATAAAATGACTGATAGGATACACATCCAAACCTATAAAAATAAAAGCATTCTAGACCTGAATTCAGTTTTCCAAATGTCCCACAAATGTAATACTTAAGTAAGGGATTATACTATTACTACTGATTAAAAAAAAATAAATAAATAAAAATAAAAATAATAATAATAATAATAATAATAATATATTTATAACAACAGATAATTCAGGTAATACCTGAATATTTTTTAGTAAGTTAGTGATTACCTAATCTACTGAGGCATGAAAAAACACATCACAGTAAATTAACGTTTAATAAATTAATGCTTCTATAATGACAAAGTAGGGGCAGTGTACAACTCTGATATACCTTTAAAATGCAAAAATGCTATTAAATTACTATAGCATTAGTGCATTAATCAAGGAACTGTATCACCATTTGTTTCTTCAAAAAGTTTATTTATTTTTTTTAAGAATGGATTGTTACACTGTTAATGTAATCCATATCGAACAGCTGACAAAAAAAAAAAAAAAAACATTTATCAAGGATGATTCCAATTGCACTATTCCAAGAATGACTCTGACTATTGATAGAAGCACTGTCTATGTTTAGTATCTACAGAATGATGTGCATTAATGCTTATAGTATATGTAAGTGGAATAAAACTCTTTCTGTTGTTCATGTTGAAGCAAATTAATCAATGTTATGTTTTATTGACTTAAGTTGTTTAGGAAGCCTGTGGCATTGCTATGACATAATACATAATAGTACATCCGATTGACATAAGTGTCATGATATAGCTTCATGAGTCAGTCAGTCAGTCAATCAATCAGTCAGTCAGTCTAATTTCATGATTTCCATGAGTGTTATGACAATAATGTCATAAGCAGTTTGATAGAGATGATGTCCATTGATGTCGGACAAAATGACTTCCTTGTCCTACGCCATCCACACCATCTGGAAAGCAGGTAAAGTTTTTCCCTGATTTAATTTTGCAAGCTGTGGATAGAAAGGACACGAGTAAGCATTAAACAGGTGTTCATATTATGGATGAAAGACTAGGAAAATGGAATAAGTTGTCACAAGAGGTCAAAGGTTTTTTTTTAAATAAGAATCTGCTGCCTTCATGTTTGAAAGACTTCATTTCCTGAGGAATTTAGTTCTGGACCACTGGTCTAATCCAAATGTGTAATGATGCAATCGGACGATTATAAAATGATAGAGTGAGTGTGTGAGTGAGAGAGAGAATGAGAGAGAGAGAGAGAAACAGAGAGAGAGAGAGAGGGAGAGAAACAGAATAGCTTTCTAATTCATTATATTCTTTCATACATTTCTTATTCATTTCTTTTCACAATAGTTTTGAAGATATGCTTGAGTGATCATTTTACTTCACCATATTTGGATAGTGTATAAATGCATTCAGTAAAATTAGACCAAACTTATTTTGTTTTTAAAGTACTTTAAATGTGTCAAGCTATAGTACATAGATAAACACCTGACCACCAAAGTCATATGTAGGCCGTCCACAAACTATGGCTACCAAGTTAAAAACATACAATGGCATAGAATCTAATATTACAATTTCTTTTCCCTGAAACTAAGAATCCCAAAGTGAGATCCATGTTTGCCCAAAGTTGGTGTGAACAGTTCTGGGCGTCCTTTGTTGTATTTTTCATTTTTATGATGCGCCAAATGTTTTCATCAGCTCAGCATCCGGAAGTCATGCTATTGCAATAGATGCAGTATGTATATAGCATTGTCTTGATTAAATATGCATGAAAAAGACGTTTAATAAATGGAAGCATTTGTTGCTCTAAAACCTTTATATACCTTTAAGATCTCGAATGTCCTGCACCAAGCCCTGATCTCAAGCCCACTGAACTCCTTTGAGTTTAACTGGGACTCTGACTGTGTGAAATGTTAAGTTCTTGCCCAAAGTCAGTAGTGCTCATGTTTCTTAATCATCAAATATCTGAATTGGTAAGAAAAGATTCCAAGTGGAGTGGAGGCTATTATATATATGGGGGTGAGGTGAAGGGGAATTAACAATTCCACACTAATAGCCATGGATTTGGAATAGGAAGATTAAGAAGCCTGTGATGATCAGGTGTCCACATACTTTTACACTATATGTGCAAAGGTATTGGGACACCTGCCTTTTCCAGATTTGGTTATTTCCACAAAGCTAAGGCACACATAGAACTTCATTGTGTAGTATGAAATTTTGTATAAAATGAAAACTTTTCACTTGAGCTAGGAGACCCACACTTTGTTGGAATGGAAGATCTTTAGTAGCCTGCTGTACAGCTCTGAACTCAATCCAATTGGATTTGTAACTTCTTGACAATAAATGCACAGGTTTTTAATAGTGTTCAAATCTGGCATTGCTGCTTTTTTCCCCTCATTTATTTGCTTTGTTATGTTATAAGTGTTGATGAGGTAATTACCTTGAAAGATCCATCAACAGCCAAGTTTTAAAAGTCTGGCAGAAGCTGTCAGGTTTTGGCCTGAGATATTTTGTTACTCAACTGATGTCATCAATCAAGACCACCAGTTTTTTTTTTTTGTTTTTTTTCTTGTGCAACCAACTTTAATTTTTTTGCTCTCACTTGAGCACAAATTATGCAATTATGCCTGGCATTGTTCAAGCGGCGCATTTTCAGCGAGGCTTTCATGCGTCTCTTTAAATAATTTCTTCTTCTTCAAATGGTAACAAAGAGCTGATTTTGTTTTGCAAAAATTGGAAAACCAATACCAACCATATACTGTATACAGCATTTAAGTAAACAGTGTATGGCCTTTTATTTGAAACCTGACTAGAGCAAGGATTTCTTTTTTCCTAGTGTGCACTACTCCACAGATATCAGTTACTCTTTCCTAGAACATCAAACAAATGTGTGTATTCAGCTCTTCCAGCAGGGGCCGGTGGGAATAATTATACCCATATTGTTCCTAATGTTGTCATGGCAGTGATAAGGTTTTGATGGATGAGGCTGTCGCAGACTTACAACTTCGAATAATCGTTATAGCCAATAGGATGAGCAGGAGTGTTTATCGAGCCAAGTAAGAGATTTGCAGTAAGGAGCATCCTCTGTAAATGCTGAAGGGTTTAAATAAGTGATAAAAAAAAAAAAATGCTGTCGTGTAGCTGCAGTACCTCATTTGTGTGGGTAGAGTTGCAGCTTTGCAGCTTCAGGGTCTCTGGGACCATCCAAGTGTCACATGTTTTCATCGTGTTCACATGGGTTCATGCCGAGTTCTCCAGTTTTATTTCCAACCCCTCAAAAAAACATTGGTGGGTGGATTGGCGTATATAATCTATATAATATAGAAATATTCCAAAGACAATTAAGGCTAAGAAGGAAGCAACATAGATTTCTGGTCCATCTGATGAGCCTACATGGCTGGTTATCATCAGTGGTGGACAGCAACAAAGTAAATGTAATTTGTTACTGTACTTAAGTAGCTTTTTTGTGTGTATCTGTACTTTACTGAAGTGTTTCCCTTTGGGAAGATTTTTACTTTAACTTCAAAACATTTCACAGTCAAATATCTTTTTACTCAGCAACATTTTGCAAAATCAGTTGTTCCTTTTTATTTATCAGCGTGTTAAACTTGTTTTGATCGCTAGGTGGTATCTATTTATCACCAACTTACAGTTCAGCATCAGTTCAACAGCAGATCATTTAGAGAGGAATAAATGATGGAAGAAACTCCTGACACTAATTGCCACAACACCTGTGGGATTATTTTTTTTAAAGTAGTTGAAAAGAAGGTTTTGGGCTCTGGAGTCCTTTCACCTACATTGAGTTGATTAAGCTAAAGTCTTGTGACAAAAATGATAATTAGACATTATAGACATAATAAATCATAGTACTTTGGATACTTAAGTACATTTGAAGGCAAATGCTTTTGTACTTTTACTCAAGTGAAAGTTTAAAGGGAGCATGTTTACTTTTACTAGAGTAATAATAATCTTAACTACTCTATCTCTACTTTTACTCAAGGACATGGTTTGTGTACTTCATCCACCACTGGTGATCATCATCGTCATCATCATCATCATCGTCATCATCATCATCATCATGCACCCCTGCTACAAGAAAAAAAAAAAAAAAAAATTCAATCATATGAGAGGCAACTGGGTATAAAGAGGTAAACCAATCAGAACTAAACACAGGTGAACACATTAAGACAACAATCCAATGACATGACCGGAACATAAACTTAAACAAGCACAAGCACAGTGTTTGTTGCCATGGGAACATTGATGCAAAGTGGGAATATGGAACGCAGCAGCAAGCATTGTGACTGAGTGTGTGTGTGTGTGTGTGTGTGTGTGTGTGTGTGTGTGTGTTTGTGTGTGTGTGTGTGTGTGACAGTGACAGTCTGATTGTGTCCTGGGGTGTCCAATGACACGTGTCACAAGCTGCACATGTCACCATGCTTTCATTCCTGGTGTTATAAAATGACACCATAAAAGGTTTACACACAAGTGTGCTTTATATTTACTGGAGAGCTGTCTTTTAGATGCTTCAAAACATCTATTTGTTTCTTCATGTGCAACCGGTGATTATCTCGCCATGTTTTTGACAAAGGTTTATTTACTGAGGCACACTTTTAAAAAGGATCTACACACATAGACATAATATATGGACATTCAGGGCATGATTTATGTCCCAGGATGCTTTGCGGCACTATAAATACTAACAAATACCATTATAAAGGGCTGTGATGTCTGCAAGCGAAAATAGCTCTAAATGGACTCACCTTGGTGTCACAAAACACACACACACCCATGCATGTGTGTATAAAAATTATATACGAGCAAAGAGCACATAATGATGTGTTACTGGCATATGACGAACCCAAAGAAGACTCCCATCGGACCAGAGGCAGAAATACTGAACATACACTAGACACACTAAAATTTCACACTAAAACAAAACTACTGTTGAATCTTCTATTGAAGTATATGAGGGTCATATTTAAAAATTTGCATGAGGGAAATAATCTGAAATGGACATGTAAAAAGGAATAGTATGAAGTGGTACAAATGTGAGCTAAAGCGTGAAAGAGAAATAAAGATGATCATGCTGAAATAAAAGAAAAAGAAAATGAATGCTCAGTCAAAGCTGATTGCTTTTTTTTTTTAAGGTTCAGTCAAAAATAAATAAAAAATTCAGTATTATGGAAATTGCAGGGCAAGGTGCGAGACAAAGGGAGGCACAGAGAAAAAGGCTGATTTGTCTGATTGTAATTGATTACAGTGTTTTATGCAGTGACAAGTGAAGATCCCAAAGGTCTGATAGAAGAAGATTTCTGCAGTGCTCAATATATGCATGTGCATGGGGCTCTTCCTGGCTTGTGTTTGGATTTTAACATCAATAGGTCATACCAAGGTGTGGCACAGTAACAGCACAAAAATTTAATTAATACAACAACAACAACAACAACAACAACAATACCACTACTACTTATACTACTACTACTACTACTATTAATAATAATAATAATAATAATAACAATAATAACTATTATTGTTATTATTATTAGTGCTATTATTACTACTACTACTACTACTACTACTAATAATAATAAGGGAAAAAAGAATGTTATTATTTTCATTATTATTGTTATTATTATTATTATTATTATTATTATTATTATTATTATTATTATTACTACTAATAATAATAATATACTAATACTAACAATAATAATAATAACTATTATTGTTATTATAAGTAGTGTTATTATTATTAATACTACTACTACTACTACTACTACTACTACTACCAATAATAATAATAATAATTAAAACCAAATATGAAGTGTGTGCATGTAAGCTATATCAGTCTATGAATATATGCTTTTACTTGTCATATATACATTACACCACAGTTTATACAGTATATTTCTTATATAAACAGTACAGCACAAAATTTCACTTCACAAATTCCAGATTGTGAGGAAGCTGGGGTCATGGGACAGAGAGTGTCTTGCTCAAGCGCCCATCAGTGGCAGCTTGGTAGTGCTGGGGCTTGAACCCACAACCTTCCGATTAACAATCCAGAGCCACTAAACCACCACTTTTACATAAAATCTTTCTATTTTCTTTTTACAATTATTTAAGTATCTTACAGTTTTCACTATATGGGATGTCTACAGCTTATTAGCTATTGTAACCATCACTACAATCTAAATGGTTTATCCCAACCCTCAATGACTCAAAAAAGTCAGCATCCAGATACCATCATGTTAGACTTTATAAAGTCAGTCAGTGGAGCAGATGAGAATATTTATCTCTATGGCTTTGTAGAAACTATGATTGGACATATTTGTCAATAAATTGACTACATACTGTAAAGTGAAGGAACACTTTAAGCTTGCTCATACATTTCAGACAAGCATGAAAATAGATTTCTCTATTCACTTCTTCTGTTTCAAAATGTATTATTTGTCATTATGTCTAAAGCAATAATTGGTTATATCTATTTTTTTTAATGGTGTAGCAAAAAAAATGGAGTAGCATAAAAACTTAAATGAACATGTCGGGGCCTTTAAAAGTAATTACTGTTTTTTTCTGTACTGGTGTGTAGAGAGAAATTGTGAGTTTATTGGCTGCAAGGGACTTTTATTTCTTTTATAATGACTGGCTCATGAGCCATTATCAATTCCAGGGGGCCTTCTCTCATCTGAATTGGAGCATGCATTGAACAGATCATCAGGGAGAAATCAATTGCTTGAATTGCCTGCATCTGTTCTAAATTGTGAGTTGGTAAATTTAATAATACCTCAAATAAAACAACTTTCTATGTACAGTACACTAGATGGGCAGAAGTTTTTGAACAAAGGACCATCACACCCTTTCTAAAAGCGTAACGATTTTGCGGTTGATAATTATCTCATCTGCAAAAAGAGTTGTACTAGATTTTGGAACATTAGCAGCATTGTCATGTCAAGAGAGAGGACCTGGGGAACATTCACCATGGCATCTAAACCTAATGGTGTTCAGATGGGGACCTCTTGGATAAAGTTCTTGATGGAACAGTTTTAGGGTCCCAGGGTTTCACCAAATAAAATGTAATCAGAAAATTAAGATCTACTTAAGATTATGTAAGACCTAGAACAGTGAATTTAATAAAGATTTTTTTATTTTAGACTTTTTTAGATAATTTGACAACCACGCAAACCCTGCAGGGTCCTTTAGTTTAAGTGAAGGAAGATTTTAATGCTAGATCATACAAGGCATTATAGACAATTGTGTGCGTATAACATTGTGGCAACAGTCTGGGAAAGGAACATGGCTCTGATTGACAAGCATCCACGAACTTGGTCAACTATTGCATACAAAATCCTATCAGACCCTTTTTTCTTTTCAACAAACTTAACCGCCTATCACCTTACTGCAACCATTAGATTTTCTTATACTCTGAATAGACAGGCCAACCAGTTCTGCCACGATTGCTGGCTTTCCAAACAGAAATCATCTAAGTTGCAGTACATGCCACTGGAGAAAACATTTGCTTTTGTTTGGCTGAAATCATTATCATGCTAATAATGTCTAAATGATCTGTAATGCACAGTTGGCTCGGATTAATTGGTCGCAAAGTGGCCACGGTCAATATTTCTACAGTACATTTTATATAATAGTATTTTTACGCACAGACAGGCTTTAGGCTACGACATAAAGAATGATATTAGAATTGTAACTCTATGTACACACGAACATGTGACAAGTCAATCTTGACATTTGTAGTTTGTCTCTGGTGGGCATTTAGCAAGCTCTAGGGTTGTTGGTTGGGGGGG
>JAAIIK010000101.1:4388000-4401263 GCA_014706435.1 Silurus glanis | reverse complement strand
GATAGATAGATAGATAGATAGATAGATAGATAGATAGATAGATAGATTTTTTATTGTTAATTAGTTATTGCATGTTTTGTTTCTTTGCTTTTTTGTTTAAAACTTAGTACTGTAAATAACGAAATTCCACACTCGTCTGTTACATGACAAGGTGGCTTGAGTGCTTATTTTCATCATGTTCTACATACTGTATTTTCAAGGTTAGTTGTTCAACTAAAAAAGAACAGAAAAAACGAAAATCAATTACTGTGCTTCTAGAATTATGACAGGAGGTACCATTCATGGTAGAAATCTTTTCACTGATTTTGACAATAAGACTCTGGACCTTGACATAAAACATAGCTGCATTTTTTTTTTAATAGCAGGAAAGGTCATGTAATGTTTGCAGAACTCCTTCTCTGAGGGCTAAGATATGAATTATGGGCTGGACAAAATGCTGCAGCAAAAGGTTAGGAATAGCCTAGCCCCGAATTGAAAGTGTGTGATGTGCTCGGAACGTTGCCTGTGGTCAGTAATATAGATGGTGCAAACATTTTTTTTTCTTTAAAATCATCCTTTTTAATCCTAATCTGGCCCCTTTGTGGGGACCTGGAGAGACACACAGGAACTAAAACTGTTGGAGAGGATTAGGAAAGCTTATCAAAAACAACACAAAGATTCACCAGACATTTTGCTATCAGTGGCTCACACTGGTATTGATTGTAAACTCTTTTGGTTCAAAAAGCTGTGTATGAGTGGAAAATAAATCTCAAAAATAAAAAAAAAATCTCAATTTATTTAGAGCTTCATCTAGCCCTCGTGCTTCAGAGTGGATGTGTCTAATGAGCAAAGGTGTAAAGATTACCTAAAAATTATAAGTTAGATACCTTAATACAAAACATACTCCATTATAAGTCACCAATTCTAATATGACTTGAGTAAAAGTCTAAAAGGATTTGAATTGAATTTAGAGTACGTTGACTCATATTGAACGTAGGCTCAAAGATGCACTAATCTGTAACGCCAAGATACCTGTTATGGAAAAGCAAAAACCAGTTGATTTGTAAAGTTTTATTTTTCTAAAATACAAATCAAATTGTACACTTTAACATGCCAGAATGAAACGAAGATAAGATAAAAGGAGTAAAATGGTAAAAATGTATCTTCAGTTTTCAAATATGATTACAGTATCATGTCAAAAAGTTGAACGACTATTAGTATTCAATAGACAAATCAAATGAAAGTAAATAATTTGAGATAAATTAAACATATATTCAGAGCTGGTTGTGATTTGATTCACCTCACAGTCGTGAAGTGGTGCAATATATTTCTTTAACTTTAACAAAAGCTGGGTCTCAAAGTTTGGGGAATTTATTTGAGCTCATTTTGGATTGAAAATGAGGCCAGCAGTGCTAATAAGTTGCTCGCAGGCATATGCAGGTAGAGGCGTGTTAAGCCTTAATGTCATCTTCAACAGAGGTGCAAAATGTAATTGTTAATGGTCATTATCAATTAAAATCTAGTGGATAAAAATTACATACACCTCTTCTTCTTCTTCTTTTCGCTTCTCCCATTAGAGGTCGCCACAGCGGATGTCTTCCCTCACCACATCCATAAAGCTCCTCCTTGGCCTTCCTCTTTTCCTCCTTCCTGGTGGCTCCATCCTCAACATTCTCCTACCGATATACCCCATGTCCCTTGTCTGCACATGTGCAAACCATCTCAATCACACCTCCCTCACCTTGTCTCCAAAACGTCCTACATGCACTGTCCCTCTAATAAACTCGTTTCTAATCCTGTCCATCGTCGTCACTCCCAACGAAAACCTCAACACCTTCAGCTCTGCTACCTCCAGCTCCACCGCCTGTCTTTTACTCAATGCCACTGTCTCTAAACCATACAACATCGCAGGTCTCACCACAGTCCTATAAACTTTCCCTTTCATTCTTGCACATACCCTTCTATCACAAATCACTCCTGCTATCACTCTTCTCCACCCACTCCACCCTGCCGGCACTCTTTTCTTACTTATTCTTAAAGATCAGTACCAGCACACTCCTTCTCTATTCCTCAGGCATCCTCTCACCTTGCAGAATCTTGTTAAACAATCTTGTTAAAAACTCCACTGCCATCTCTCCTAAACATCTCCATGCTTCTACCGGTATGTCATCTTGTCCAACCGACTTTCCACTCTTCATCCTCTTAATTGCTGCTCTCACTTCCTCCTTACTAATCCTATCCACTTCCTGCTTCACCATCTCCATATCATCCAACCTTTTCTCTCTCTCATTTTTCTCGTTCATCAGCTGCTTAAAATACTCCCTCCATCTTCTCAACACACTCTCCTCACTAGTCAACACATTTCCATTTCCATCCTTTATTGCTCTAACTTGCAGCACATCCTTCCCAGCTCGGTCCCTCTGTCTGGCCAATCGGTATAAATCCTTTTCTCCTTCCTTAATGTCTAACTTCTCATACAGCTAGAATACTTACTTCTTACCCTGAGAGAAGGTGGTACCAGTCAAGCAGTTCTAGAGGAGTGATAAGGTCTCCGAGCTAAGAGGGTGCTGGTCCATTTTTGGCTTTGTAGGCAAGCATCAGTGTTTTGAATCTGATGCGTGCAGCTACTGGAAGCCAGTGGAGGGAGTACAGCAGTGGGGTGGTGTGGGAGAACTTTCAGGTTCAAAACAGGTCTGAGTTTTCGGTCATTTCTAGTGGACTATTTGCATTTAGAGGTAGACCTGCCAGCAGAGAGTTGCAGTAGTCCAGTCTCAAAATGAAAAGAAACTGAACAAGCACCTGGGCAGTGTGTGTTGACAGAAATGCATCCTTCTGATGATGCAGAGAAGGAAATGACAAGAACAAGTCACATTAGCAACATGTGAGGAGAAGGATTGTCCACTGATTGTCCATAGTTACCCCAAGGTTGCGAGCAGTGGCTGAATTAGAGAGCAGAGATTTATGAAGAGCTATTCTGAGATCCTGACCTGGAGATGTACATATATCTGCACATATATTCACATATATCTCAGAGATGAATGTTGCCTCAGTTTTACAGCCCCGGTTCACCTTCAATAAAAAAGCCTACCGGTTTCGGATTACAGCCTGAGTTTGATACAATTGACATTTCTGACCACAAGTTTACACTTTGGCTGTGCCCTGCGAAAAGCACACTCTCCTGAATGTCAACATCTCTGCCTTTCCATGCTAGGTGAAAGTCTAATGATACTCACTGCAGCTGGCATGGAGAGGCCATGGAGAGAGGCCAGTTGGGTGAAAACAGACAGATGGCACAATGTGCAGAGAAAGAGGCAGCACAAAAGAGAGATTTTGCTAGCAAGCACTATGCAGTTTAGTGCTGAAGTGATCACACACCACATGGACACACACACACACAAAGAATCATCCCATAGTCAGCCCTGAAGATATATTCAAGTTCCAGACAAAATCTATCAGAAACAACTTGCTTAATAGTCTTAATAGGATTCTGGTACAGACTGTGATCAAACAAAACAGTGTTTTTTCTTATTGCAGGAATGGACAAATTGCAAATCTGGGCACCACAAAACATATATTTTACAAATCCACACTAGTTTTTATTCTCAGTTTGTCTGCAAGCGCAGTCAGTGGGATTTTTATAAATTGCTTATCGATGCTCATTTGTTATAATCAATAAGAATTGATTTACGGCCGTTGATTCTGTCTGCTCCTGTTGTTGCATTTTTAAACAAATGCATTAATTCAAATAGTCCACTTGTTACACCACCTGACTATACACGCCATCCAAAAACTGGTCTTGGTTTTGCTATTTTTTTTTTGCTGGCTATAATAATTTACTTGAATATATGTTAGACCTTTTTTTTTTTCCAGAATATTGGAAACAGTGGTGCCTGAAGAACACAAACCATGCAGTTGAGATACACTCGGTAAAATATGACTTCAGTAAAAGTAAAAATGCTTCCTTTAAACATTCAAGTAAATACAATTACAAAAGTATTTGCAACTTTACCACTGAAGACTAATATGAGGGAAGGTACAGAACAGTGTAGCAAAAAAGAATCAAGATATTTCCTTACACTGTGTGTGTGTGTATGGGTTGATGGGTTAGCTAGTTTATTCGGCATACGATTGCATTACACAGCACAATATTTACCAAGGACGTTCCGAGGACATGCCGCTAAAGCTGATTTAGCATCTTTTAGATCTTGATGTGCTGCTACCTTAGTGCAGCAATATCACTTTTTCGTGTACTGTATGTTATATTTAGTATAATTTACTAGAGCACGTTGCTGTGATTTGTCTTTGGTTTCAATAAGCAACTGAACTGCTGAAGTAGTCTGAATTGTAACTAACAATCCTAAAGGAAGAGATAATCAATCCAAACCAGTGTGCAAATTGTTTAGCATTTGAATGATTTTCCCTACTTGAGTAGCGCAAGCAATGAATCTTGTACTATTATTTCACTAGGCTGCTTGGCTGCAAGTGTGGATCAGCAGTTGATAAAGGACTTAGCTGACTAGCAAAGATAAGGATGTAAACAAATCAGTGAAAATAGCGACGATTGGTATTGGTGTGATAGCGCTGCAAACAAGTTTCGGTAAGAGAGCAATGACAGGTGGAGACAGAACCAAAACAAAGACATGTTTCAATGTATTCAGAAACACATAAACTCAAAACCAGCCATGAAATATGAATGCTGCATTATTTGCTGAACTCTGTAGATGCATGTTAATTGCATCATGCAAACAGGATATTAAAGCAAGACAGGGGAAACGATAGACAAGTAGTCCCCGATTTACCACCATTGTAACTTAAAAATATCTTGTACTTGAAGTTGAGACATGGTCTAGCCTAATCTAGGAATCTTGAAGAATAGTGATCAGAATGGAGGAGTAGTATATACTTTAGCAAAACAGAGCAATTTACACTATCGCAATGTATACATTTTACAGTATACAGTATATGTTTCTGCCAGCAGTGGCGGTTCATGAGTGGAGGGCCGAGCCGGATGCACTCTTTTTCAGTGTCTAGCGACGCTAATAAAAATGAGAAAGACAAGAGCTAACATTGGGCTTTAAAACACCAAAAACACAGGAAAAAGTACCTGCAATAACTTCAAGACAACTGAACTCTGTCAACTGCTGGCGAGAGTAAGGCATCTTACAAGGCAGGAAATGCGTACATCATGGCAGCGTCCAAATGCACAGTATCATACCGCATACTGTACATGCTGTTAAGTTTGCCTGGCACGCAAAACGTAAAATATTTTTCATTTTGTCGTATCGCTATCATAAACGTAAGATCAAAAAATCCTAAGTCAAGCCATCGTAACTTGGGGACTACCTGTAGTTTGCATTTTCAAATATATTGGCTTTATACTTATCAGGACATTGTTTGCCATTACACATACATACAGACAAATTTTACCACCACACCTGGTACACATCAGACCAAGCCAGCAATTCTGCCAAATAAAGTAACTTTGAATTGGTGTGATGGTTTTGCCAAAATAGCTGCCATCCTGCATTTTTCAAGTGCCATTTGTTTCTAGGATTTGTTTGAAATTGGGTGAAAAGCAAATGCATATTCTGATCTTGTAGTTGGGTCAGGGTCAAACGAAAACAAGAATTGTGCAGCCAGGCAAATTCACAAGCAGAATGACAGCTAACAAAAGCACCATTTACCAAATGTCATAATGGAGTGGTAAGCTTTTTTTTTATCAGCCTGTGGAACCGGCTCAACAATATTTTTTAAAATTGTCCTTTTACATGCATCCAAGATCACTTTTATTTGATGCATTCAAGGACACAGAACTCTTCATAACCCCTAAACTAATAGCATCAGAACAACCACTGTTTTATTAAGGTAAACCTGGGATAAAAAGTAACAATCAGAGTATAGATGAGAACTTCGAATATCCCATGATTATACGAGGGGCAGTCCGATCAAACTCAGACTTCTGAGTTTATAAAATAAAACAAACTAATTTCAAGGAGCGGAAACTTTTTGACTTACACCTGCTATATTTATACACTTTTCCTAGCATTTAACCAATGCCTGGAAAAATTTGACATAGAAATATTTGTCAGTACGCCTAAACCTTCTTCGTTACTTGTGCTGAAATGCTGACCTCTGAGGAACTTTTTAAAGATCCAAATTGGCCTTCAACTCTGTGCTGACTTCAACTCTTCTGTATCAGTCTAAAGTGGAAAACTGTCTTAATACTTGATACTTATTGAAAATGCAAATGTTTGTGAATGATTGGGGATCGATTATACAGGATAATATTTGTAATTTTGTCATATCGCTATCGTCATCGTAACTTGGGGACTACATGTAGTTAGCTTATTTAAATATATTGGCTTTATACTTATCAGGACATTGTTTGCCATTACACAGACAAATTTTAAATTTCAAAAAGCCATACATCACCACCACCACACCTGGTACACATCAGACCAAGCCAACAATTCTGGATAATAAAGAAACTTTAAATAGGTGTGATGGTTTTGCCAAAATGGCAATTTGTTTCTAGGATTTGTTTGAAATTGGAACCTTTAAAAGTCTAAAAAAATCCTGTGCTGACTTCAACTCTTCTGTACCAGTCTAAAGTGGAAAACTGTCTAAATACCCGGCGTGTGCTAACTTATAGAAAATGCTAATGTTTGTGAATGATTGTGTTCACCGTTCCAACAGTCTCTCTTACAATTTCAAGACAGGCTCTGGATCGATTATCCAGGATCAGGCGTTCCACGCATTAAATGTTCACAGGAATGACTGGTGTGGACAGAGAAGCACCACGATCGGGATCATCACTGAAGGACGTATGGCAATCTTTGAAACATTTACACTAATCAAAGAATTCTGCGGCTGAGCGTCTCATCACTATACTGAGTTTGAAGACTTCTGTAGATATCTGTGGGTTTTACGCTGTTGGCCGTTTTGACTTGAACACCCCTTGTAGTATTATAAGATGGTATAAACCACTAAACTCTACTTAGAGCAGGCTAGCCACTATAAGACAGTGGCCCAGTTAAAAGTATGTTAGCCACTGAGGAGCCAAGGAACAACTCTGAAGGAGCTAGAGAGTTCCACAACTCAGAAGACCCTGATTGATGGCTTGCTGCGTTCCTGACCAGTTAAGTTTTTATCCACTCATGAATTCAAAGGAATGACTGATTTTGCTAAATGTATTTGAGTAAAAATTAAGATATTTGACTTTGAAATGCAGTGAAGTAAAAGTAAACGTAAAGTGCAGATTCACAAAAAAGCTACTTAAGTATCACAACAGATAACATTTACTTTGTTACTGTCCACCACTACAAAACTGTAAAACTTTCACTACCCTAACACTCTCTGGTCTTCATAATTTGGAATCTACTTTTCACACCTCCAGTCCAACTTTATTTCCCCAGCTTTAGTATTTTATTGCTTATTCATGGAACTAGTTACACTTCGCTGGCTGAACCATCACATATTTATGGCCTTGTTGGTGCTCTTTTGGAATCTGTACTCCCACAGACAGTGATGCAATTGTTAAAAAAGGCTGAAAACTAGAAGTCCTTCAGTCTGTGTTTTTTTAGTCACAGATGGGAAAACGAGCTGTGTAATCATTTCGAGAGCAAGCTACGCGGGAACGCTGTCGTTGTGATTGATCGGCTGAAAAGAAGGCCACTAATCGAGAGCGGTGCAAATTGCAAATATGAGAGTATGGGAATTACGCCATGCATAATGCAGTAATATCCCACATAATAGATAATTGTCGAGGCCATCACCATATAGGCCGCTGTTTGGACAGGAATAGCTCGACGAGTTCGATTAGAGCTATTAAACGAAATAATTTTCATTAACAGTCATTTTCTTTTCAAAAGCAGTGTTCATACTTCAACGATTTTTTTTTTTTTTTTACTGTATGACAAACTCTTTTTTTTTATTAGCAATCTAAGATTATTCACCCAGGCATTTGTCTGGCTCCAAATTCGCCCAGAAAAATCAATGACATTTCTCACTCTCAATGGTCAGGACTTGTTGTCTTGCGGTGGATAGCTGCACTTTGATCAAAACAAAAATGCATTTGGACTGCATACTGAGAAGCAGGAGGTCAAGACCCAGGCATTTCTGTCATGCCGTGAACTTCTCAGCATGCCCCCTGAAGACCAAGTCTTTGATCACCCAATCCCCTGCAGGCTTCTCTGGAAGTCTTCTCATGGCTATTGGCCCTTTCAAACAATCCTCTACATCTGTGACTGAAGTTAGGGCCAACACTGTAAATACTCATTAGTATGCAGTAAAGAAATAGGAAAGGACTTTGATTTTTAACATGTGACATAAAACCTAATTTTCAGGTTCTTATCAGTCACACAACTGCAGCAGACTGTGGATGTTGTTTGTTTATTGGGCTAATGAGGTGAGATATTGTGGTATAATTAGTTAGAGGATGAGTGTGTGAGAGAAAGGTTTATCATTCACAAAAATGTATTATAGTGGATTTATGCTTATCAGGTCACCCTGTGCCAACATGCACACAAACAAACATTTTATATTCCAACAAGCCATACATCACAATGTCTGGTATACATCATGCAAACTGGCTAATCTGGCAAAATTCTAATTTGGAGTATAAATTGGTGTGATGGCTGTACCAAAATAGCTGCTCTTTTTAAGCACAATATTTACTTAGATTTGCACAGAATTGGGCGAAAAGCAAATGTGGATTATGAGCAAATGAGGCATTGATTAAAGCGAAAGGAGCAACTCAATCAATTTTTTTAATGATATTCTAATTTATTGAGATGTACCTGTATATATGAGCTCTTAAGTGTGCATCAGCTCATTACCATGCTGTGTGCTGTTACTGTCAGCAAAGTACAAGCATGTCTCCAAGCAGGTGCAGGATCTTTAAAGTGTGCCACTATAAAAGGGAAAAGGTTTTACGGTTTGGCCAAACCCAGGTTTCTTTTGCATCACCTTGATATATACTGTACCTAGAATTTGGGAGTAAGCGAAATAGAGTGGGATGGTGTATTTCTGGGTTTTACTATTAGGGTCCTGGATGTCCACTAGTGGATGTCTGAATGGTATGATATATCTGTTCTTGGAAAGTGACAAAAAGTTTTTACTGCCTCTCATCCCTATCAAGCATCTTTTAGTGAGGTAAAAAAAAACCTGTCTGCAGCAATTCCGTGTCTTTCTCCAGAACTGTTGCAGAACCGCAATGCAATTATTTATGTTTCTAAAGCCTTGTTCTAGAATTCAAAACTAGACAAATTTTTTTTGTACTTTTAAGCCAAATGGGGTTGATTGATCACTGGTCGCAGGCAGGGTGACGTCACGACCAGGAAGCTATAAACGCGCATGCAGTGGAGCTGGCACCTGCTTCTGTTTGTTCAGGAAGTGCTCTGTCCTACAGAAGGTAAGATGCAGTAAAAGATTAAGAATAAATAATGGATAGCAATCAATCCTCCTTGCCCCGGCTTCATCACGGTGTGTTGCTTGCTTGCATATGGTGCCCGACCCACCCTGGCACTCTCAGGGAGCTGAATCGTTAACCCTGCCACATTCTGTGCTTGAGGTCATGGCCATCTCCAGCAAGTGCCCCCTCAGTCTCGGAATTTTGGGGCTCGCTGCCCTTTAGGAGGCTCTTAGAGCTGCATCAGTGCGTAGCTCCAGATCTAGGCACACCAGAGGTCAGTCTCAAGAGATGATTCCTTTAAGAGATTATCTAGCAGCCTGGAACCGCCTGCCAGATGTGGCTCAATGGGCACTGTAGGCAGGGGCTTTACGATTCAGTTTGGGTCTTGTCCGCCCCAGTTCGACAGGGTGTGTTCCACCATGGTAGGGCCTGAGCAGGCTCTGGTCAAGAAACAAAAAGTAAATACTCTCTTGAGGAAGGAGGCCATCGAGGTGGTTCTTCCGTCAGACAGAGAGCCTGGGTTCTACAGCCGGTACTTCACAGTTCCCAAGAAGGATGGGGGATTGCGTCCCATTCCGGATCTACGTCAGCGAAACCGCTCACTTATGATGCTCAGGTTCATAATGCGGACCCTGAAACAGGTCGTGTCTCAAATCGGGTCCGAAGACTGGTTTGTCACAATAGATCTAAAGGATTCATACTTTCATGCATACTTTTCACTTTTCCTGCCGTCACACAGGAAGTTCACTTTCGGTGCCAAAGATAACCAATATCGGATCCTTTCGTTTGGTCTCGCCCTTGCACCCTGCACCTTCACAAAGTGTGTGGATAGGGCTCCGCCGGTGACGTCCCGCCCCTCCGTTGTTGACGCAGCTTCTCGTTTCCTCTGGGAACCAGAGTTACATACGTAACCTGGAGACGATAAAGATGTTCAAGCAATGTTATTAAACGTAAAATAGTGCATTAAAAATGTTATTCATTTTAAAATGAATATATTTACTTGCAATCCACAATTTTCATTAAAAATGTGCTGTCAAATTTACCTTGTCGCTCAGTGTCTCTATAACTAGAAGAAAAATTAAGATGGATTTCTTTTCCTAATGATCTTCAGACCTTCCTGTTGAACATATACGATTAACATTCCAAATATTTCAATGGGGTGAATGTGTAACAGGGTTACGTTAATGTTACAGTTTAATTTTTCTGCAAGGGCAGGGGAAGTATGATTTTCTAAGCCTTGGCTATTTTTTGTTTGGTTGCTAAAGACACTTTACCTTTATTTCAAATGCCTTTGACCTTTGAACAACATACATATGTGTGAATGGAACTTAAATGGCACCCTAATCATGAAATTTCCCACAAATGCCTGCCTTTTCCTTATATAAACAGTAAAAGAAAATTTGCTGTTTACCGCGAGGTCATGACAGCTTTCCAGGCTGATAAGGACAGTCTTTACAGCACGATTTCTCACATCCAAAGCGCCTCACTAGATACGATTGAATCAGTAAACCTTTCATCTGGTCTGAATGATGCTGCATTGGCAAATTTTGTGAACTACAGCACTAATCCAGTCTGAATCAATATACAGTTCGGTTTTCCTCAAATCATGGTGACACTGAAGAATAAATTGGATGGAGCTCATATTTTGTCATTGCCACAGGACAGGGCGTGCCAACATCCATATTTTTTTTTTTTTTTTTTTTTTGCTTTTGTTGTTCACTTGTTTCTGAGCATGCGCATAGCCTTAACAGTTAACTTCGATTTGATTGGATGATCGTTATTAAATGCCCCTCTTGCCCTTCGTCTCTTTATTATACCGATAATAAGGTTGATTACAGAGGTTAATTTGGTCACAGTTTATTGTTTCAGCTTCCCTGTCTGTGCAGCCATGCATGGCCTTTTTTTCATTAGTGCCAGAATCTGAATACCAGATGCTCAGGTAAATTTTCACAAATCTAGTCTTATGGCAAAGTTCCGTAAGATGCATTTCAGGGTCCTCTTAAAAAATTATTCATTCCTGATTTTTGTAGCTTATCGTCCAGGTTAAATGTATCCACTCGATGTTACTTTGTTTAGAATGAATTTTTTTGTGAAGAACAGGTAAAAAATCCACATAGGACCTTTTTATAGGACAGTTATTTAGATTTGATGATTAACTGTATCATGTATTTCTGTTCAAGGGGACTATTTTAAATGTGATAGTGTGTAGTGTGTAGCGACGACTGAAGACCTACCTCTTCCTGAAATGCTTAAATTAGCACTTTCCAAGTTTGTAGAATTCTAGGGTTATATTTATGTTAAGTTTGTATTCTGGCGTACCAGTGTAGATTTATTCATTACTAGAGATTTAAAGCACTTTTTCGCTCTGGATAAGGGCGTCTGCTAAATGCCGCAAATGTAAATGTAAATGTAGATAAATTAAGTATTTTCTTGTAAAAAAAAAAAAAGTTTTTTTACCACCTTGTACACTAGCATGCTGGTGTACACATTTGTTCAATCAATGAAATGTAGTAATATTGACAAACTGCTGCAAAACAGGAAGTGGAATCACATTTTTAAGGTCAATTATAATGCTCCTGGCCAGTAAGTTGCTTGAATGAATTGTTAGGTGAATCTGCCAAGCAAATATACCACATCCATATTATTACAGACATGTCTGAAATCAAAAGCTTGCATTTTGTACTGACTCAATTAATGTTTAAGAAAGCAGCACAGATGTTTATAAAACTGCAAATATGACTCAGGAATTGAGTAGTTATAGTGTACATATTACAAAATAAATTTATATATTTATTTCACTTAATCTCTATTAATTTATTCAACTCAGTGCTCTAACTGGTGCACTAGCCATGCATTATTATGTATTATAGCTACCGCTTTGGTTGGGTTTTTTACCAACCTAGTGAGCTATCCAATGAATTTACATTTTGTCCTCTACTAATACTTTGATAAAGATCCTTAATTTTCCTCTCAATTCTACTAAGAGTAAATGATCCAATCCCATTGTGTCTAGGGTCTAGGGTTACAGGGAGCTACCAGCTTGACAATCTAACAGCAGAATGTGAAATAAACAGTAGCATGCTTTAGACACCATTTACACCAGTTATACCAATAAAAGCTTTGCCAGAAAGCTAATGTTTGACGTTTAATCACATTTTATTAAACCACATTCAGGCATTATGCTAATACAGTGAAAGCTGCTGAACGAAACTCAAAAGTCATCATTCTTGATGTGTGTGCTTGTGTTGTTTCAGTGTCTTTTTTTTCACCTTTAATATTGTAAAAAGACTCAAACTAAATTACTAAAACTAAAAGACGCAGCATCTCGTTCACTCGGGGAACCAGGGTTGCATACATAACCTAGAGACGTTCTCCTTCAGGAACTCAGGCTGCATCAAAAATGCGAGAGTACAACACCGCCAGAATGACAAATCCCTGCCTAGTGTGGATGGGCACAGCTAGGTCGAAAGACTGAGGGGCCAGGAGTGTAGCTATGGTCAAGGCTGTAAGACCTGACGAAGGTCAGAGGGGTGGATCAGCCTGCAGAGTTGCATATGTCTGAGCGAAACCCCAGAGGAAATGGTCTTAGAGGCCGCCACACTTCGGGTCGAGTAAGCCAGAAGACCCGTTAGAGTTGGAGGTAGTATCCCCAATCCACCTGCTGAGGGTTCGGTACACTGGACACACCCGATTAAGCTTCTCCTGGTCGCAGGTTCGAAAAGGTGAAATGACAATTTCTGTCTATTAAATCCCTAATCTTTATGGTAATAATGCTCTAGAGCACCCCTAGCATGGTAACATGTTGTCAAGTTAAGGACGATCACTTCTCTCTCTCTCTCTCTCTCTCTCTCTCTCTCTCTCTCTCTCTCTCT
>JAAIIK010000101.1:4363189-4380664 GCA_014706435.1 Silurus glanis | reverse complement strand
TGCCCGGGGTACAGAGCGATATGCGTCCTTAAGAACGGTGTAGCAATTCATAAATTAGTTTCTAAAAATGTATCCATAATGAACAAGCCAGAGGTGTCTTTGGTGAGGAAAAACTCCCTGAGATGACATGAGGATGAAACCTTGAAAGGAACCCAGGGAACTCATTCTCATCTGGGTGACGCCAAAAATCCATTATACTGTAGTTTCATCATTGTGGAAGGAAATAACTGTTTACAGATAGACACTTGAGTACAAATCTATTTATTTGGCAGTTTTAGTCTCTAGCCACTGTAGCAAACCTGTTCATATTCATTTCCAATAAGTTCAAATCCATGTTTATAGTTACTGACTGACTATCATCCACAGAAATGTCATGTATCTTTAGGCTGTACATGTGGAGTCATCCTCAGTAGGAGGAGCAGCAGCCAGTTCCTAACTGATGAGAACTTCATCCAGAAGTAGGGCATCAGGATGGATCAGGCAGGTCCAGATAGCAAAAGGGGACAAAATCATTGGTATCTCAGGAGCATGACAGAGAGAAAGAGACAGAGACACAGAGAGAGAGAGAGCGAGAGACAGAGAGAGAGAGAGAGAGAGAGAGAGAGAGAGAGAGATCTATTGTGTCAGTGTTTATCTAAATAGTTCCTATTCAGTTATTAATGAAATGTTTTAAAGGTGCAAAGTCATTTACTTTCTTTATGTTGGTGATGTATAGAGTGCAATTTTTCGCTCTGGAAAATCAGCCAATCAGCATGTCTTATCCAGCAGTGTAGAAACCGCAGGTGTATTTTATCACCTCTGGTAAGAAGGGAGAACACTAAAGCCTGATTTATGTTTCCATCTGAACAGGCTTCTGGCACCTCCATAGCTTCAGCAAAGTATTTAGGATGGGCTTGTAAAAAGAAATAAAAAAAGAAAAGTAAGAAAGTCACTCTCTGAATGTAAACTGCCCAAACCACCCACTCACCTCTGCAGTAACGGGATCAGAAAGTTGGTTTGTTACATTTAGAAAGTGAAACTTATTCAAATGTATTGATTTTTATTGACAATCTTGTGCTCCTGACATTTTAATATACATTAGAATTAATGACTATATATATTATATATGGTTTTATCCACATATTTTTTTTTGTATACCAGAGGAAGCCAACACAGTGCCCACAGGTCACCCACTGACCATGTTCTCTAGTCACAATTATGTTCCTATAAAGAAATTGTAATTGATTGTGTTGCTGTTGTTTATTAATCAATAACACTTGCATTGATGTAGGTTAAAAAATGACAATATTAAATATACAAAAGTGTTTATGTCTCATTTGTGAAGAGACTGTGGAGACGGCAAGGAAGCACAATGTGTAGAGACACTTCAGTTATTGTCAGGAATCATTAACATTAACATGTGATCAGACATTCTCTTTACATATAAGAATATTACAATTTGTAACATTATTATTAAAGGTGAACAGTGAAACTTATTCAGGAAGTTTCTGATCTGTTGTGTAGGACTTGATGTTGATATCCCTTAATGCATACTTGAGGCACCGATGAGACTCTGTGGGAGGGTCAATTCAGTGATGGCGCCCTCTGCCACACTACTCCTCAGTCCTTCCTTCTCCTGAGGTTGCTCCTTCTCGTAACTCAGTATACTGAGGCACCGCTGAGACTCCATGGGATGGTCCACTGAGTGATGGCACCCTTTGGGTTGTCAAGTGGGCACCCTCCTTCCTGGGTGTTTCGCTGATAGGCCCACGACACCTCCAGAGGGTTCAGCAGTGAATCCCAGCATCCCAGGTTCACTCCCTAGGTGCCATCAACTCACTTAAAGACCCAGGTGGAGTCTTTTCTCTTCACCCACAGCCACTGGCTTCCCTTTTCCGCAGCCGCAGAGAGGTCTTTGACCGCCTGCTGGTAGGCCTTTCCTCGTACTCCCAACTCCCTGAGTAGCCTGGATGTTGTGGTGGCTACGAACCCTCTGCAACCTACTTCCACTGGGCGTACCTTTACATTCCAGCCTTGTTGTTGTGCCTCGGCTGCAAGTTCAGCGTACCTCAGCCTTTTCCGTTCATAGGCCTCCTCCACTGCACCTTCCCAGGGCACGGTGAGCTCGATGATGTAGACAAGCTTGAGCGAGGCTGACCACAGAACAAGGTCTGGTCGCAGGTTGGTGGCTGCAATTTCTTGTATTAAACAAATAACCTTTTATATTTCTCAGTACCTTTGAAGTATCTCTTAGTTTCTAAAAGGCTGGTGACACCTGTTTTATACAATATACGCTGAAAGGTTTCATAACAGCTAACATTGCTGAATCATGTGCTCATACAGCTTGCTTTGTACAGGGGTGTTGTGATGCAGGAACAGGTGTGGGTCGGTTAGTTCCAGTATAAAGAAAGTGCAAATCTACAGCACACAAAGATATCCTAGACTATTGTGTTGTTGTTATGTTGTGGCAACAGATAGAGTAAGAGCTACTTGTGTGTGTGTGTGTGTGTGTGTGTGTGTGTGTGTGTGTGTGTGTGTGATGGTCAGGTGTCTGTGTTTTGGCCAAATAGTGTATCAAATCACTTAAATGACCCACAGTAACTGATTTTATCTTGGGCGATCTCTGTGTGAACATGAGAGAGCAAGAGAGAGAGCAAGAGAGAGAGAGAGAGAGAGAGAGAGAGAGAGAGAGAGAGAGAGAGAGAGAGAGAGAGAGATACTAAGACTAAAAAGGTGGAAAACAGAAACCCCAAACCAGAAGTGGCAAAAAAAAACAACAACAATAAAAGGCTGAAAAAAAGTTATTGTTTTCTTTGAGTTGCAAATTTTTTGTATATTTACAGAAAACACTGTCTCAGGAAAAATTGCAGCATCACAAAAGACTTCTCTCACCGTGCCCATAGACTGTTTGCCCTCCTGCCCTCTGGGAGGTGCCACAAGACTCTCCGGAACAACACAAGCAGGTTCGGGAAAGCTTTTTCCTCACAGCTGTTTCCATGTTGAATTCTGCACTCCAGTAGCACCACACACCCTCCACCCTTCACTACCATGCAACCCCAATCTCAGACACACAAACAAAAACCCAAACACACACACACACACTAAACAGAATTCTATACACTGCATCACTCTAGGTTGCACTGCTCATAATACACCTTATGTATTGTAACTCTCTGTGTACTGTATATTTAAATTCATGTTGCTCATTTCATATTGTTCATATATTTGTCATTATTTATATGTAACATATAAATTTACTAACCATATGTAAATATGTTACCCTGCTACCGATGCACTTCGGGTTAGATGCTAACTGCATTTCGTTGCCTCGCACCAAAACTTTATTGTGCAGTGACAATAAAGTTGAATTTCATCTAATCTTATATGTCTTGTTTTTCACTTTTTCCCATCTTTTCACATTAAAATCTATCAAATCAACTCATTGATGCACATTAAATGGTGTATCTTGGAAGGCCTTTATTTCCCTCCCACACTGTACTGCCATGGTGGATGTAGAATAATTTTACAAATAAGGCAATAATTTAGTTAAAAACAGAGAGTGGGAATTGATTTGGCCAAAAGTTTGTACAAAAACTGGCAACAGTGCTTAAAACACAATTGATTAGTATATAAACTCAATTTATTAATTATAGTTAATAATTCAATTCAAAATTATTTGTATAGCGTTTTTTTTTTTTTTGTTTGGTTGTTTTTTTTTTTTTTTTTACAATGGATTAATAATAGAGAAACAATACAATTCTTCTTGTCCTAACACTGGCAAAGAAAGTTTCATATTCCATTTGAACATTATTCGATATTAACCTTCAATAATATATGGTAAAAATGGCTTTTAGTGATGTCCTGTGTCATGCTCAAAGGTACCGTGATAAAAGATTGAAAAGTTGGAAAACTGACTTGAAATAATGGCTGTATGCACATCCAAGCACTTGCCTCTAATGTGAGTTTTAATCTTCTAAAAGACAACAGTATAACTCAGCCCTATAATGCATAATATATGATCCCCTCAGGATAGGTGAGAGTTGTAAAGTGGTACCGCTGACAGAAGAGCAGCTTTTTCTTTTCTTTTTTGTTCTTTTTGACACCCGGAGCCTTGCTGATATGTGAGCTTTTCACTGTGTAGGTTGTAAGTTTTAATATCACTTGCACTGGAAGTAAAAAAAAATAAATAAATCAAATTGCTGGATAACATTAAGCAAATGATTCCTAAACTGGAATTCAAAATATAACAAACCAGCAAAATATGGAAATATTAAGGAGGTAATTCGTATGAATATGAAGCTATTAAGTAACAAAAAAAAAATTGAAATCCACAAACTGCAATAAACAGTCCTTATTAAATTACATAATCGTTTATTTGTATATATGTTTTCTTCTGCATCTTCATGAGTTGGAATCTGAAACAATTACTGTACTGTCACACGCTACTCAATTCAGATTTCATCCTACTTCATACCCTATAAGTTCCAGATCAGATGTGGCAGCTGTAATATTCTAACAATTTTTCAAGAATCATGAAGCGTATCCATTCCACACACTGATTGAGAAGCCACTCTAAAAACAGAGGAGATTTGATTTTACTCGCCGTCTTGGTGCTCTTTCTCTTCCTCCTGCTTTGTCTTGTTAACTGCAATCGATCTCATGAGACATTTGCGCGAATTTGAAGCACGAAGGACAATGCGGTTCGATTTTGTGTGAATTAAGTGAAGAAAATATATATGTACCGATTAGGGTTCGATCAAACAGCTTTTTATTTGTGATCAGCTGCAGATTATAATCGTGATGAAATAGTGAGCAAAAGTGGTTGATTCCTTTTAAATGAAGTGCAATAAATGCTTTCTACAACTTCTTGGAAGTTTCTTATGACATCTGTCATCTTGTTCTGAAAGTGTAAAGTACAAAGTGTAACAGCTTGCATGCAGCTTCCTAATTGTTTATTTATACTGGCATATGTTTGTGTTGTGGATCATGTTTTGTCTCTTGCCCATGTCCAGTCTTTTGTTGTCTTCTTTGTGTGTCTCGATTACTCGCACCTGTTTCCAGACGTTTGTTTGAATATTTAAACCGTTGTCGTTCTGAGTTCTGTGTTCTGAGGTCAGTGTGTAACTTTGCCTACTCTTTGCTTTGTCGAGCCGTGTTTAGATTGTGTAGTGATGTTTCGGTACTGATTTATGTTTTGGATTTATCTACCTGCCTCTAATAAATACTCCATTTGCAACTGAATGTATCGTTCTTTTTTTTCCACATTGTACTTTTATTTGTTCATAGTCACAACTGTAAAATGTCCATGAAAGTACTCAGTGCCTGTTATCACTTACTTTACAGCAACTATACACAGTCACTTCCTCATTAAACAAAAAATTTGTCCAGAGGAGTCTCTTTCGGGGGAAAAAATTACTGATCACTATAAAAAAAACTGATACTGGAGATATCAATCACATCAATAATACGATTCATCTTTGTTAAAAAAAAACCATTGTATTTTATATTTTAATTCAAATCTATAATTTTCATCATGACATTGACAATTACATTGACATTACAATGTCCTTTCCATGATCCAGCAGGTGATATGACTCAGCTTTGCCTCACGCTCAGGAAGTACCTGAGGTTTAATGAGTGTTATACTGTTAGAAACTCTGACGCAGCAATGACCTTAAAATCAGATCAGATCAGATCAACAATCAGATCAACCTTTAATCAGATGCAAATAGGAAAACCTGATCCGAGAACTGCTTTAATTATCTCATTAAGCGTAATGACAGGGAGCAGCGTCGCCTATTTTCATCAAGTTCTGAAATGTCTAAGTATACAACAAGCATTCTAGTTCAAGTGGCAGCAATTGTAGATATAATTGTAATAAGCACCTATCTCGACCCAGAACCACTTTAAAGCAAGCGCCATCTTTAAATCATCTAAAGCAGTTAAAGAAATTATTGGGTACGAAAATTGAATTATAATAGCATTTTACTTTAATGTTCAGGTGGGAAAAAAAGTCATCTCTGAAGACTAATATCTGATTAAAATATAGAATTTAAATTGATGAGTAAAATATGTAGGGAATTATTTTGTATTTCATAAAAAGAGGAGAGAAGAAGAGTTTCTTCGTTATAAAAACATCAGGAGCTGGATCGCAAAAAATCAGGGTGTAATGCGGAGGGTTATTCTCATCGTTAAGATGATTTTGCAAGAACGTTTTTTTATGCAATAATGTTATTACTAAAAAGTAACACAATCTCACTTCACACATCCATGATTTTATAACCACTCATATTATATCACCTCATTACTACAAACTGTTTACATGCTGTTTTTGACTGCGGCTATTGCTTTGTTTATTACAATGTTCACTCCTGTACTCAGTACTCTTTTACACACTGCAGTGGGAATATACAACAGGTTTACTAGCGGCGCTATTTTGTGTTTTGTGTATTTGTCCTACACTGTCTTGTTGTCTTTGCACTGTTTGTCTTGCTCTGTTTGCACCAGGTTGCACACGATGCACTTGATGTGGCGAGGACACTTACTAGTGTGTTTTCTGTGATGTAGCTTTATGTTGTCTAAGTAGCACCAGGGTTCTGGAGAATTGTTGTTTCATTTCACTGTGTACTGCGTCAGCTATATATGGTTGAAATTACAATAAAAGCTTCTTGACTTGACAATAAAATAATCCTATGTGACTTTACATACATCTCTCAATTCTCAAAACTCATTCAGTTTCGATTCTTGTCTCTGTCCCCTTCTCTATCATTTCACCGGTTTGTTATTAAAAATCTGGTTGAAAAATGCATTATATTCTCACACACACATACACAGTTACCCCATATAGCACTGAATATCTTTTACAGCTCTTAACAAAATACATGTGAAACAGTGCAGTGCAGATCGTTTTGTATTATTTTATTGTTGTCTTCATTACAGCTACCTATTTAATTTATTTTACTACTCTTTTTATGTTGGTATGTTGATACTTTCCCATTCTTTCTTTCTTTCCAACAGTCAGTTTTTTTTTTTCTCTTATTGCTGTCTGTCTTTGCCACTGGTGCCTTGTCTTCTTCCTGCTCCTGATGACTGAACTCAAAGAGGAAATGATTACCCCTAGGGTTCATTTAGGGAAGTACTATTATATAATATTATATTATATTATATTATATTATTTATTCACTATTTTATCCCCTTTATTAAAAAAATATTATTAAAAAAAGGTGTTGGTATAAACCGAATGCAATGTCCCATATCAACTTTTTATGCAAATTCGTCATCAGTGCTGATGCGTCACGGTGCCAATTGTGTGATGATATAACGGCATGCCAGCTTTCATTCCAACCAAGCAGGAGCCATGAATGAAGGCCAAGATCAACTGATTAAACACGTGGAAACAGACATGACTCCGGATTAGTTGGAAGGAAAACCTGCAGTCGCATCTGCCCTCCATGAAAAAGATTGGAAAATTAAGTCACATCGATGGGAGGTCTGGGTTCATTCAGATATTGATTTCAAATTATAATAGTCGACTACTGATTTACTGATGTGTGGCATCTGGAAAAATCAATCACATGGCCTTTTTTTGTACAGTTTCTTTTATACAGAGTGTCCAAAAAGAGTGTCCATTTTTATCCACACAGGCTGCTATGTTGTAATGTTTGAAGAGAGTGGCATTGAGTAAAAGACAGGAGGTGGAGCTGGAGGTAGCAGAGCTGAAGATGTTGAGGTTTTCATTGGGAGTGATAATGATGGACAGAATTAGAAATTAGTTTATTAGTGCATGTAGGATGTTTTGGGGACAAAGTGAGGTGAGCAGGTTTGGACATGGAGGTGCAGAGGAGGGACATGGGGTATATATCGGTAGGAGGATGGAGCCTCAAGGAAAGAGGAAAAGAGGAAGGCCAAGGAGGAGGTTTATGGATGTGGTGAGGAAGACATGCAGGTAGTTGGTTTGAAAGAGGCGGATGTAGAGGACAGGGGGGTATGGAGACGGATAATCCGCTGTGGCGACCCCTAATGGGATCAACTGAAAGAAGAAGACAACAAATAATTGCCTGTGTCTGTCTGTGCATAGGTGTAAAACATGCCTGGTGTCTACGGTCACATGGGTACAATCACAGTGTAGGTCTTTTTTTTTTTCTTCTCAGTTTCCATGTCACACTATTTTGTTGTCACACTGAATTCACACCGAATTCACCATTTCTGTATCAGTTGCTTGGGTTTGACCTTTTCAGGTGCTAAATAGCTTTTATTACATAAAATAGTGAATTAAAAAAACTTCCATGTTTGCCTTTCCTCTTTTATTTGGTAGTAATATATATATTTTATTTTAACCTTTTATAGAGTTTTGTGAGTGTTACCAAATGTAGGCATATATAAAAAAAAAAGTGCATATTTTAATTTAGTTTGACATATGCAAATATATACATACAGCTTTCCTACAAGCATGATAATGAAAACCCATTGTGTGTAAGTGCTCATGATAATGTTGATGATGGTGATGGTGAACAGCTGGTATCTGATTACAAACTGAATTGACCAGCTCATGTACATTTTGCTACGGCATGCAATAATTGCAAAATGCAAATGCAAAACATTTGTTGTGCGAGATCGTTACACTTAGCTAATGGTACATTCTGTAAGATTTGGAAGTACTTTTACACAAACAGAAATGTAAAAGGAGTATTTTTACTTTTCCTGGAGTCATATTTAATCAGGGGATTAGTACTTTTACTCAAGTACATAGATAATGAACTTGCACCACTGCACTGTTTTTGTTAATCTGGCTCTTTGCAAAACTTGATATTTGCAGGTATTAAAAAATTCCTTTTTTTTCTTAAAATGTGGTATTGGCAGAAACTCTCAGTTTTGGTTCAAATCTTTTTTTTTTTTTTTTTTTTATCAAGCCTCAACATTTACATTAGTGCATTTCACTGCTCAACTCTGCCCTGATCTATAATGTATGTGAATGATGTGCTGTGAAATGTGAAATTGAATTCGATGTGATCTGATCGAAATGTCAACTATTCAGAATGAGATTTATTTAAAATAGGATTTACTAGAACCCTTAAGCACCAATTAGGTCTCGACCCATTAGCAATCAGACTTCTATGTGAAGCTGGAGCTCAGCAGTAGATTAAAGCTGAGTTCACAATAAACGATTGAAGTTCTGTTCTTCCTGACACAGACAAAAAGAAGAAATCTGGGGCAAAATCCCTGGATCAGAGTCAAATTGGTGCTGGTGCCTGTCACCAGGGTTTGTTACTGTATGTGAGCAGTTTGGAGGCAGTGGATGTTTCATGTCTGGGTCGGTCCTGATTCCTTGACATTTTTCAAACGGTTTTGAAATCACTGGTGCACCGGTGCGATAGAGAACGGCAACAGTGGACAAGAGAAAAGTAAGCAGTGGAATGGCATGAGACAACTCTTATAATAATGAATAAGCAAAACAAACAGATTTTACAAACAGAAGTCATAAGAAGAGGCACAACCACATAAACTCTGACATTCTTACTTTTCCCAAAGCAAGATTTGATCATTCCTTGTGTTGGTTTGAAAACAAATCTTTGACTTATTTATACGTCTTTTTTGGTTGTATCGTGTTTAATTATTTTAAACTGTTCATCTTTTTTTTGGTTTTGTTCTATGTAAGGTGTCCTTGGGTGTCATGTAAGGTGCCTATAAATAAACTGTATTATTATTATTATTATTATTATTATTAGTAGTAGTAGTAGTAGTAGTAGTAGTAGTAGTAGCAGTAAAGTCAGGTAGTAATGTAGGGTGAGGAGGCCTGGGGTGCAGTCAGCATTCCAAGTCATCCTAAAGGTGTTCAATAGGGTTATGGTCACATCTCCATAGCAGGACACTCAAGATCTTCCACGTCGACCCATGTAAAGCTTATCTTCATGGAGCTGGTTTTGTTCTAATATAATTAAAAATTTAACAATCCAAAGGCATCATCTACAGTACAACTGTCTATTCAATTTTGTAGTAACTGTTTGTGAAAGAACTACATATGGCTGGAAAAATGAGCTGTCCCAATAACTTTTGTTCATATAGTGTATTTATAGATTTGCATTAGTTCAGGTTATGACTTACAGAATGGTATGGAACTCATGGAGCTCGCTTTGTGCACAGGGACATTGCAAAGGTGGAACAGGTTGAAGTTCTAGTTCAAATAAAGGAGAAATGTAATGTTGATAAATCCAAAAACAGCCTATGAAAATTGTGTGCGTAAACAGTTTGGGAAAGACCTACAATCTATTTTTTTTTTTCGGTACCTTTTTAATATGTAAATGAAGATATAACAATTGCACTTCTTACCTTACCAAGAAATCAGTAAGTGAATACTCTGTTGTTGTGAAGATATTCTCATGTTTGAATTGCATTTGGAACTAATGTCAGAGCTGTGGCTGCCTCATAAAAGAAGTTAAAGCAATTATTAGCTGGAATGATTTGTTTGGAAGTGTCTTCAGCAGATACAGCAGGTGATATGACTCAGCTTAGAATCATGCTCAAGAGGTAGCTAGGGTTTAATGAGTGTTTCACTATAAAGTAAACAAAAGTCAATAAGAAGTTGTGATCTGAGCAGGGTTTTCATTAACCCATATGCCATTAAGCTAAATGAAGGCGATAATTTGTTGGGTTTTTTTGTTCATTTTTAGCAAATAAAAAAATATATATAAGAACAAATTAAAAAAACTGAAATTTGCAAAAGTATCAGAGGATGACAGTCAAAACAGAACTGCAGGACAAGATAGGACATGCTGCTATTGAAAAATAGCCCGTGCTAGGGTGCTGTAATGCGGCCCGGCATGTACCAGATCCCTGAAGTGGATTATTTTCCTATAACAGCAAGTGCTTTTGTAGAACTCAGTGTGCATAAAGGTGAAACAGGTGCATTTTGACAGAACTTCAGACACACGTTATTTTCCCCACTAGCGCTTTTTGGCACACTTTCACCCTCAAAGGAAGAAAAAACAACAAAGCAAACCAAAACACCACTGTCCCAATATTTCTACGGTTTTTACCTCGTTCAAGTTCAGCAACACTTTCCGTGCTCAGGCTCTGGCATGTGCGTGTGTGTGTTTTCATGCATAACCTGTGTTAGCTATATTCCTTACGTTCTCTTTTTTTCTCCAGAAAGAAAGGATATCCTATCACTCACTCCACCTATTTCCTCTATCTGCTGCCCAATACATTTTTTTCCGTATATTACAGCAAGTTGTCAACAATTACAATTAGGACTGTAGAACTCAGTGTGCATGAGATTGCATGGAATGACACATTGTGCATTTGAACTACACCATCTGGCCAAAGGTTTGGCCAAAATAAGATTCAAATGTGCTTTTTGAATATCCTATTCCACACTTAGTTTTATTTAAATTTTTATAATAACCTTCACTCTTCTGAAAAAAATGTTGGAGCGTGCTTGCTGAGATTTGTGCTCATTCAGCCACAAGGGTGTTAGCAAAGTCAGGTACTGATGTAGGCGAAGTGAGGAGGACTGGGGTGCAGTCAGTTTTTCAACTCATCCTAAAGTTTTTTAGTAGGGTTGAGGTCAGAGCTCTATTGCAACCACTCAAGAGCTTTCTCTTTAACCTACTTAAACCATATCTTCACATAGCTTGCTTTGTGCACAGGACCTGTGTCATGCTGGAAGATGTTTGGGTCTCCTAGTTCAAGTGAAGAGAAAATGTGTGGGTCCAACTTTGTAGTAACAGTTTGTGTAAGAACCACATATGGCTGGAAAAGTCAGTGGTCCCAATCATTTTGTTATACTGTAGTGTATTTATAGCTACATACTGTACTGTATTATTTCAGGGTATCATTTAATGCTACCGCAGCTATAATCAAAAGATCTGTCATGTTCCTAACAAAAATAAAATGCATAATTACGAAACCAGAAACTTTTCTGTCCTGAAGTTTCTAACAAATCCTTAAAACTGGAGAACTCCTAACACAAACATTATGATAATCTTCTTTACACAACAAGTATCACCATAACAACAAAAAGCTTTTTTCTTTGTTCTTGCAAAGTGGATCATTTTAATATTTCAATAAATCTTCACATATCTACAATAGCACTCCAAAGTGTGATCATTATGTACTGTACAGCTGTGAAATATGCTTGTGCAGCCAATCAGAGTCCTATGTGTTACTAATGTGCTTATTAATATGTATTCATGGCTCCTGGCATTTCACGTAAGAGTAAAGATGTACAGGTTTATCCCATGTCCTATTTTATAATGTGTTCATTGATGTATGTGATGAATCGTTAAAACACGCTGACCTTAAGAAACGTTTAAGCACCCCGACCCACCCCCATGCACACACTGCAAAATGTAAGCTCATGAAGAAAGTGGGCAAGCTTTGGAAATATGATCTACAACCAAGAAAACCACATCCTCGCTGTCAGCAGATCCGTTCTCCATCAGCAGCATATGATTTAAGCCATCCTGGACTTATTGCTGAGTTGAGTTAAGCGCACTTAGTGTAGATTTAATGCTATTTTCTAGTTACATTTCAGATCTCAGCTTTATGCCTATTTTCTTGCACGATATCAACTCAAGCGAGGGGTCTAACAATTCCATGTAGCCACGATTCATGTTTTCGACTGCTGAAATGCACTGATTTTGAGGCCAGAATTAAATACAACATATGACACTGTTAATTCATTGATAGTATCCTCTCTTTAAAGTCCAGACACTGAAAAAGACGGTATCTTAAAAAGAGACATTGCTTATCTCGAGGACTGATTTCTTTTTCCTTTTTTTTTTTTTTTGCAGTTATGAATTGAATTAAAGTAAGCTGTAAGTACATAAGAGTGCTCACTCAGCATTTTCCTGCTGATTGAAGAAGCTTCTTTTGAGTCCACATTAAAAAAAATAGGGGATAGAAAGGCAAGTGTTTGCAGTCATGGTGCTATCACAACCGGCACTGACAGTTCTACACAAAAAAAGCTCTTGCAGTGGACTCCATGCCTAGTCACACAAAGTAATTTTCCACAGTAAATATCTGCACATTTGACTCCCATGACCTCTTTGTAAATACATTGTAAACGCACCAATGTCTGTATATCAGTGGCCGGCCATGCATTTTACACCTAGGCCTTCAGCGGTGTCCTGCATAAGTCAATTCACCTTTTTTATCCATCATCATGATTGCTACAGCTATAGAAGCTATTGATATAATACAGAAACACAGTATAACATTACAGACAGGTGTCTCATACAGCGAGAATGAATGCCATTACTAAGGCAAGAATCCAAATGAAGATAATTCAAAAAGTCTCCTTTCACTGTAGCCACAGCTGCACAGCCCACACTCATCATCTCAATCAGAAGCATCGATATTAACCTCATAAAATGCATTTGCATTGTTGCAAAAAATTTTTGCATTGTTTGTGCATTAAGATTTTCCTGGGGATTTGAAATTAAGGCACATTGTGTGTTATTTTTTGGTGCAAATTCTACAGGAAAGAAAACGCAAAAGTATAAATGGTTCATAAAGAGGCCTAAGATGCCAAACAGCTTAGATCCATGATTTTTTTTGGAGTAAACAATCTATTTTTGCTGTGGAGTTCCATTTTCTGGATTAAAGAAAAGGTAAGCATATTTTCTGACTTGGCTCTGCAGAAGAAAAAACTGTAATAAAGTCTAAAATCTTACTTTAGGGATGATGATATATTTGTACCAACGAATTTTACATTATCCATATACTCATCAACTTATTTATTTTAAATTCTCGAACAAATGCCTTACCTTCTCCCTGATGTCAGTCAGCACAGATATTGAGGCATTCAGGACCAAATTTTTGGAACAGAATCTTCTTTTTCTCATCTTCATTCTTGATGGTCAGGGAGTATTCAATCATGTTAGTGAGTGCAGTAATTTCCACTAGGAGTTCGCTGGTTGCTCATATATGCGTATACTGATTTTTCTGTAAAAAAAAAACAAAAACAAAAAAAAAACTGTAAATAAATACCATAGATCTCCTTCTGATTTATTAGTCAGTGTATCTGTTTCTTCAATTGGCTGCATCAGGTGTAAAGTTTAACCCTATACAATGACTAATCTTGCAAAAAAAATTTACATTTTAATTCTTTGGGAGAATGAGCAGACATTAGTTTTTTGAATTTCTAAACATATATGGTGTATAAAAAGGTTTCACATAGTATCTCTACGAGGCATAATGTACCCATCGTCCAAAGGTCGTCGCTATAAATACATATATACACAGCAGTGGTGAGACGTCAGCGACAGCAAGGCCTTCTCTCCTGGCCTAAATCCTATCAAAAACACTGACATAAGTTTTATATTTTTCATATTTGATGTTAGCTTTAATATACTGTACTTTAATATAAAGTCATGTTGGCATTTTCATGCCCATTGATTGGATGGTCTGAGAGTGCACTGGTCATAGCGAGCAACCCGCATCTGTGGCAAACTGGACAAGATCAACTACTGAATATTCATGTAGATTTAATAACTGTTTTAATTTGATTTGGTTACAGATACACTTACGAGAACATTTACAAGACAGGCTTTTCAAAAAAAGCTTGACATAATCAGGGAAAATGGTCAGTCAACACAGTTCAAAAACAGTTGTTAACCTTTTGGTTAGAAAATGGAACACCTGGCTTTTCAGGCAATATTTGCCTTTTCCACAAACTGTTACCACAAAGTATAGACACAGAATTTTATTGAATGTCTTACACTCGAATTAGAAGATCCGAACCTGTTACAGCATTATGATGCCCCTGTACACAAGGTGAGCTCCTTGAAGATATGGTTTATCATGGGCTGAAGTGGAAGATCTTGAGTGGCCTATTTTTAAGCTCTGATCTCCAACTTTATTAAAGAGCTTTGAAATGAATTGGAACTCTGACTGCACTCTAAGCCTCTTCAATCTACATCAATACCTGACTATTCTAATGCCCTTGGCTGAATAAACAAAAATCTCCATAAGCACCTTCCAAAATCTAGTGCAATGTCTTCCTAAAAGATCAGAGTTAATTATAACAGCAAATGGTGACTTAATGTAAAACTTGTTTTTCTTAAACATGAATCTTTGGTCAGGTGTCCATTAACCTTTGACCAAATACGGGGTATCTTGGGCCATGTTCAGATTTAGTGAATAAGGTATATTATAATACCAAAATATCAAACCATTAGATGCATTTAGAGTTTGGTTGCACACACTTTGAGGTACAAGGACATTTTCTCTTTTCCTCATTCACATTATACACAGTTATGTACAGTTCACACCTCCAAAGCAGATATATTACTTTACAAACCAAACTCTCTCTCTCTCTCTCTCTCTCTCACTCACTCACTCACTCTCTTATGTAGTGCAGTGACACACACCTAAAAGACAATTAATAAATAAACATCATCAATATACTATAACTAAACTAACATCAAACAGAGGTATAGTATATTGTGAATAGGTTGCTGCATAAATGATTCTATATGTAATTATCACATTCATCACTAGAAAATGTAGTTTAATTAAACATGTGGCTTCCACCCTCATGATTCAGAGGCTTATAAAATAGCACTTGCTCCAGCACATACTAATATTTAACTTTTTATTTATCTTTTAATCAAACGTGGAAGGTTAATTATGTTTAAAATTAATATAGCCACAAGATCCTAAATCAAAGTAATGAAAATGTGGTGTGTGTGGGATGTGAGCAAATTCATCACATTTTTAATTTGATATTTAAGTTGTCAAAGCATATATTGTTTTGGGTCATTTAAAGCACTCTTTTTTTTGTAAAGAACACATGGTGCAAACGATAAGCTAAGAAAGCAATCTGTTATCTGTTGCTACTTTTGGATTGATTGAATTAATCATGTGATCCATAAAAGCAATAATTTGTCTTAGATGAGATTTTGTCTTGTCCAATTACCTTTGTGTCACACTTACTAACAGATTACTAGCGTTAGCATCCAAATAATTACTGTTAAAAAAAAATAAATCATAATATATTTCAAGGTAAAACTATTCAATGCCAAGATACAGTACATTTGCTATCTCGAACTTAAATGTCTAATTATTTATAAAAAATCCAAGTGCAAATATACAGCAAATTAAACTCATTGTTTTAATTTCTAACAGTGGTGAGCCATCAGGGCCAGCAAAGTCTTCAAAATTGGAAATTACTGACTTACGCTATAATATATTTTTCCCATGGTTATCATTTCAATTATTCCCAATAGTCTATTCTACTTATTTCATAGCATTACTCTCAGGTGCACTACTGTAAGTAGCAGTTCCACAAAGTGAAATTTTTGGTTAAAATTTTTATCCAATTAGATTTCAGCCATCACATTACCAGGGGTCACCAGCCTTTTTGAAACTGAGAGCTACTTCTTGGGTACCATTAATGTGAAGGGCTACCAGTTTGATACACACAGTTTTCAGTTTGATCTGAAATAACAAATTTGCTCAATTTACCTTTTATTATATATTATTATTAATAATTAATGATATTCATCTATGTGAAGACACTGATCGTGTTAATGATTTCTCATAATAAGTATCAACAATGATTTAACAAAGTAGGAAACAGCTATTTTTAGAAAAGGCCCGCGGGCTACTCGTGTGGTCTTTGCGGGCTACCTGGTGCCCGCAGGCACCACTTTGGTGACCCCTGCATTACATGTTGCCGGGGTCAAAGGTACCGATCTGCTGTAAACCCATCACTGTGAGAACAGCAGGCTTTTTATTTATTTTTTACAATAAACTTGATGTTGCCTGAACCTGTTGAGTTAACCAAACAGACTGAGATTTGGTCGTTCCAAAGCCCCCTACCTGGTGTCCAATTGCATCTGCATTTTCCCATACTTTTACGTAGTGCACAAGCTTGAATATATTCATGTGAATTTAATACCTGTTCCACAATCGTTGTCAGACGAGAGGAAATTGATTAAGTTGCAGATATATTTACAACGCATTTACAAAACAAACTTTACAAAAATAATAACTGGATATGGTGAGGAAAGATCATCCAGAACACTTTAAAATGGTTATTAAACCTTTTCATGAACCATCATTACTTTTGCATTTCTTTCCTGTAGAATTTGCACAAAAACACACAATGCGTCTTCATTTCCAATCCCCAGGAAAAAATTAATGTACGGAAAAAATGCACAGAAAACCAGGGGTAATTTTAGGAGGTAAATATTGATGCTTCTGCTAGAGATGATGTATGTCTTGTTGAATCATGTTCAATGGGTTTATTGCTTTAGTAATGGCATTCATCATGAGTATGAGGTACCTGTCTGCGATGCAGTGCTCTGTTATAGTGAGTTTTTGTATAATATTGATAGTTTCTATAGACGTGGCATCATAATGATGGAATTAAGAGGTGGATTGATTCAGGTAGGACACTACTGAAGGCATAGGTGTGAAATGCCTATAATATATATATATATACACACACACACACACACACACACACACACACACACACACACACACACA